>BPLR01021217.1:0-25474 GCA_021605095.1 Caerostris extrusa | reverse complement strand
TATTATCGAACACTTAAAGGTTTTATAAAGTAGAAATGATAACATTTTTAAAAAGTCGTATTATACTTAAAAATCATTCTTTTTTATTTTATTAATTTAATTTTCTTCTATTGTTTTATTCTTTAAGCTAAAAAACTAAAAAGAAACGTTTGTTTAATTTAAAGTTAAATCTTTCAAGTTTTATTTAGATCTGTGCATATGTTGCCTGTCGGGTGATGGTAAAGTAAAAAGTGATACCCAGTGTAGACGAATGTCTACATACACAACACAGGCAAAGAAAGTTGATTGGCGTTCAAGGGAACCAATGGTTTAGCGAAGTGAGTTTCCAGAACATGCTGTACATTGAATCTGATCAGTCAGATATTGAATGGTCAGACGGATCATTTCATAGGCTTTAGTGATCAGATGGATTAGTTCATTAGCTCTAGTGATTTGTGATCAATCAGTTCATTGATCTAGCGTGATCATATCAAATTAGTTCATTGGTTTTAGTGAACAGTTCTATCAATAGTTCATAGGTTTCCAAATGATCAGATGGATCAGTTCATTGGCTTTAGTGACTGTGATATCAGTTCATTGGCTTTAGTGATCCAGGATGGATCAGTTCATTGGCTTTAGTGATCAGATGGATCAGTTCATTGGTTTTAGATCACATGGATCAGTTCATTGGTTTTACTGAGGTTTCAATAGAAAGCTGGATAATTTAAATTTTTTGTAAATACAATTGTTGAGAAAATAATAAAAACCATAAATAAATTATTCAAAATTTCTTATGATTGATTTCGTATTAAAGAAAAAGCTTAAATATGAGCACCAATTATGTCAAAAGAAAATTAAAAACAATTTCTGCAACAAAGTTCGGCAAACTGAATTGCTTATTCTTTAATCTTTGTATTGCATCTATTAAAACCAAGTAAAAATGATATACTTAAAAAATATATCCTGTTGCACAAATATCAAATTTATTTTCTCTGAAAAGACTTAAAATAATGTGAATATTTAAAACGAAAATACACGACAATGGCGTTTTCTAAAGCAAATAAAATGCTTCTTTCATAGGAATTTCTTAACAGTATTTGAAATTTTATTTGCTTTTTATGACCTTTAAAGAATGGTAAAATGGCGAATCTCGATTGTCATAAACTCGCAAAAGGTTTAATATTTTTGCTACCAGCAAAAGCCAATTTTAGATCACAGGCATTTATGCTATAAAATTCAGAAGTTTATGACGTTATAAACAACATGCTGAAAAACTTTAACTGCTGGATTAAATTTCAGCAACAGTTCTAGACAGTTTATTTCAATATTTATTATTTCCTTGTCAATTTGTGACTAAATATTGCCTACATATTTAGTATGAACTTTTAGAAATTTAGCCTCCAACATAAATATAAGATGCTTGGGATTTGACTTTCGATATTTAATTTGAAAAATATAATAATAGTCAATTTCTTTCGCAGTATATTTTTGTAAAAATATTTAAAAGAATTTAAAACAAATATTTAGTTTCAGTAAAAGAGCTAATTTCTTTTCATGTTACTCAGTCCAGGCTGCTAAAGTTTCCTTTTTCTATCCAGTCCATACTGGTCAACCCAGATGATCTTGCGGGCCACTTTGGAAATGCATCCTAACTCCGCGGGCCGCATATTAAATTATATATCTCCATACATTTAGACCCACTATAGACATTTTTTGGAGTGAAAATTGAACATAATGAGTTATTGCTTTTGTGTTTACTATTATTCTTACATGAAAACATAGATAATATAATAATAATGACACTAAACGCACATTGTAAAGAAATATAGAACACTAAAAGGAAATATAAAAAAAATATATCAATATAAATAAAATAAAAAATAAAATCATTAAAAAAATATTTAGTTTACTAGTGTGAAATTTGCTTTTCCACTCTTTCACTTAGCTTTTGCAAATTGATCTCAATTTGGGTATTTACACATCATAATTTGTATTGCAGGTTAGCGATCGTTATGTCTGAGCGTTTTTGTGTTTGGAGGAAGAATAGGAGTTATTTGTAATAGCAGTTATTACCTGGCTGTTGTTTTAAATATGTTGTTGAAGTACAGGTATATGAAAAATTATCCTACAGTCATTGTTATCAATAAGAACGAAACCAAAAAAAGCAAATTTTTACTTGGAAACTAATTTTGGCACAATTATTATCTAAGGATGGTCACTATCATAGAAAGTGAAGCATAGAAACTGTTACATAATGTAGTTTTTAATACAACTCATAACTTTTAAAACAGGCACTAATATTCCCAAGAATAAAAAATAAATTTTTTGTCATATTTTGGTACTAAATGTGTAATGATTAATCTTGGTTTCACTAATTATAAAATAAAAATATTTTGTAAAGTGTGATTGTCCACCCCTGATCTAGTCCAAATTCAAGGTTTACTAGAGGAGTGCTGACCTTCAATTAAAGCATAAGCATCATATGCTGCCGTCTGCTTATAGCCTTATATAAATATAGGATGGGTGTGGTTGGGATTTAGTGATGCTGTGTGCTTATTGGATCAATAGTCAAACATCCTACAAAAATAATTTAATAATTTGAACAAATACATTTTCATAAAACAGGTTTGTCGCTCTATGGTCTATTTTAGCACACTTTAGGCTAATTAGGCCGGGACCTAACTTTTTAAGTGGATTCTGAATCACTCACAAACATCCATGTCAACGCCCTGATTCGAACCTGAAACCTGTGGTACCAAAGGTCAGAGCGCTGAGACAATTGGTCTTCACGCAGCTTCCATAAAACAGGGGATCTGTGTTGTTGTTGCTTATCCCTTTGGTTTAGGCCTTCTAAATCAGGTCCGAAAAGACCATGTCGCATTAATGAATCAAAAGCAATCTCGTCCTAATTCAGCAGCAGCCCCTGAGATTCACTAATACAGTCAATGATATGAGAGGAGAAGCGATGGCAGAGCAGTGGCAATAGGTCTTCCCATTTCCGTTGAAGGTTAAACTTATGTGACCGGTCCATAGCCAAAAAAAAAAAAAAAAAAAAAAAAACGGTAGGAGCAAATCTTGGGCAAGTGCATAGCAAGACAATCCAGGACACTTGGTGTCATACCGGTCATACTTGGGTGGAATCTGCCAAGCGTTATTTACTTTGGGGAGAAATAGGAAAAGTACCTCAGAAGTTCGTAGATCGAAGGAAGGAGAAGAGCGAAGTTTTCTACCCTCCCCGGCAAGTAGAAATATCGACTGCAAACACTCAGGGCCAAAGCTGCCAAATTGGCAATGATATTCTGCTGAAACTTATCCAAGATGCGCGGCCAATCCCTCAGGAATTGGATGGAGCTTTTGCTATCATTTAAAATCCTTACATCAGGTATACCAGATTCCAAGGCAAGTTTCAAGGCTCAGGTTTAAGGCTTTTTATGTACATATATCAAACTCTAATGTTGGTTTGATTCTTACTGGCAGTACAAGACCCATTCACAGCTTTAAAATAAATAGTAGACTTGTTGCAGATAGAAATGGAATGCATCGCATGAGCTAATTGCCCTTCTTCAATAGGACACACAAATATTAACAGTTTTTACAAAATATGAATTACCTGTATTCATATTTTCCAAAGTTAATCCTAGACTGTGACGGTGATGTGTGGAAAAAATAATGGGTCCTCGAATTTCTTGAAATTGTATATTCTTCTACTCGAAGATAAAGTTTATATTCTAAAGTTATTTTAAAAACCTGTTTAACACCTCGATATTTTAAATGCGGCGAAGCCCAATTTTATTTTTTAAAACCTGAAATCATCGTCTTTAATAACAGTTTCTGAATTTATGTACTGAATAAATTACTCTGAAGCAAATGGGACAAGTAGGAAAATAATTTGTTATTTAAAACTAAAAAAAAAAAAAATACAATTAATCATTCAAGAAATTTAAAATCACAGAGACTGTTTTATGCCCTACTTTTAAAATTTTGCATAGCAAATTGTATTACAATTACATAAATCACCTAGAGCACTTTCATATTTTTTAGCTTTGAAGTGGCAATATTCTTGAGATAAAAATGTTGTTAACGCCATATTTAAGAATATTTGAAAACTGAGACATCAAATATAAGTAGCAAATTATCTCTGGCCTGATGGCAGAATGACCAGAGCTCGGTGCCACAGTTTCGGGTTCTAATCCCGGCGATGCCAAGAATGTTTGTAATGTTTCGGAATCAGTTTTGCTTTTTATATTTGGGGTCTCAATTTTTAAAAATTCTTAAATATGGCCTTGAAAAGTATTTTTAAATCAAGAATATTGCCAAAACTGGAAAAATATGAAAGTGCTGTTCATAATTGTTGTGGAAATATGAGCCCTGTTTTAGTACATTATTAAAAAGAGCAAAGAATTTTCTCTAATTGCAAACTACTCCATAACGTTTCTGTATAACATTTTAGCATCTGTAGACGGATATTGTCATTGACTATTGTCGTCTATGTTTATCAAGTTATTGCCATTCGTTATATTTACTTTTGATATTATATTAATATATAATGAATGACATCAATTATTGAAACTTAAACAATATATGTTTCCTAATTAGTATTTCAATAATGATTTCGGTTTAATTAAATACACAAAGAAAACCATAAATAATTTTTTTTTTAAATGCAAAATTTGTTATGGATCTTTTAATGAATCAATGTTCTGGAATTACAATAGACAGATAGCAAATAGATAGTTGTCAAAAATTACTAATTATTACCATTCATCAAACAGCTACAAATACATCAAAATCAATCAAGTGTAATCCAAGTGCCAAGATAATCCAAGTGTTCATTTTAAACTTCGCAACTATTTTCAACTTTTTTCGTATGAAAGTTAAAAAGAAAAGAGAATTTGTTTTACCTACTTTCGCAGCCGACAATCACAGGCCCATTTCCGGGCATGACGTCGCACGCTGTCAGGCGGATCTATTTCGATTTGGCAAACAATCCTCTCAGGAAATCGAAACCGAGACCGTAACTGTTGAGTGAAACGAGAGCCCCCTTCCTCCCAATTTAATTCGAAAGGGAAACACTGTTTTCTCTTTGGAGGGTGTCTTTGAAAATAAAACAAATAAAAGACACAGCCTCTATTTTCGAACATTCGAATGACCAAAAGAATGAAAAAAAAAAAAAAAAAAAAAAAAAGAACTTGCTGAATTTGTTAGCGGCTCACAAATTGTTTCTTCTGGAAACTGTTTTCACTCAGTGGGTCTCCCGGATCCTCGGATTCATTGAGGTGTCAATCTGGGGTGATGAGATAGATCAGGAGAGTGAGTGAGGCCACCCTAACTTCGTTGCAGAGTTTTGTTGGAGGACGCTTAAGTGAATAAACAAATTTACGTTTTTGGATCATGGCAAGTGGTTTTTGGAGACTAATAAAGAAAAGTTTGCAACTAGCTTAAAATAAATTTTGTAGCTCCTTTTTCTGTCAAAGGTTGATACTAAATTTTTTTGATGCAATTGAAAATGCAAAGATCGGCAACATATCGAAAGGGTGATAACAATAAGATAGATATCGAAATCAGGGTATTAACAATAATTTTATGGGAGATAATAATAAATTTGTTTTAACGAAAGGGGAATAAGTCATTTGGCCATCATACCAGAGATATTTTGCCACTTATATTTTGATGTCTCACTTTTCAAATAATCTTAAATATGGCATTAAGAAACACTCTTAGCTCAAGAATCTTGTCACTTCAAAATTGAAAAAAATATGCAGATGTTTTAGCAAGTGCTGTTCATAATTGTTGTGGAAATATTTGCCCTGTGTTAGTACATTATTAAAAGGAACAACGAATTTTCTCTAATTTCAAACTACTTAATAACGTTCATCTGAATAACATTTAGCGTCTGTAGAATGAAATTGTTGTTGATTATTGTCATATTTATTTATCAAGTTATTGTTCTTCGTTATACATTCAGTTTTGATTTTATATTAATATATAATGAATGCCAACAATTGTTGGAACTCATTTAATTTCAATGAATTGCAACAATTGATGACATTCGTTATTTATTATTTTTTCTACGTACTTAATGAAACTAAAAACCATATAACTGAAACACAAAAATTGTAACAATTGGTTATATTATTTACAAATTGCACCATAATTTGTTTTTCAATTATAAGCTTTTGGTTTAATTAAATACACAAAGAAAATGATAAAATAAAAACAAAAAGAACTCAAATTTCGTTAAAGATCTTTTCATGCTTTGAAGTTCTGGAATTACCACAGGTAATATTTAGCAATTCATTCTACAAGTGCTAATTGTTACCATTCCCAAATAGCTACAAAGACATCATAGATAAAGGGAATTCCAGCGCTCATTTTAAACTTCGCGACTACTTCAAACTTTTGGTAATACGACTCGTATAAAAGAAAAGAGAATTTGTTTTCCCTACTTTTGCAGCCGGCAATCACAGGGCCCATTTCCGGACATGACGTCGCACGCCGTCCGGTGGATCTATTCCGATTTAGCACTCATTCCTCTCCAGGAAATCGAAACCGAGACCGTAACTGTTGAGTGAATGGGAGCCCCTTTCTTCCAATTTAATTCGAAAGCGAAACACTGTTTTTCTCTTTAGAGGGTGTCTTCGAGAGAAAAAGAATGAAGAAAAATAAGAGCTCGCAGAATTTATTAGTGGCCCACAAATTGTTTCTTCTGGAAACTGTTTTCCCTCAGTGGGTCTCCCGGATCCTCGGATTCCTTGAGGTGTCCATCTCGGGTGATGAGATAGAGTTGGAGAGTGAGTAAGGCGACCCTAACCTCGTTGCAGAGTTTTGTTGGAGGACGCTTAAGTGAATAAACAAATTTACGTTCGGATCATGGCAAACTGGTTTTTGGAGACTAAAGAAAAGTTTGAAAAAGCTTAAAATAAATTTAGCAGCGCCTATTCTGGCGAAAGAAGATACTGAATTTCTTTGTTGCGAATGAAAATGTAAAGAACGGCAACATGTCTAGAAAGGAAGATTAACAATAATTTTATATGAGATAACAATAATTTTATTGTTTTAGCGAAATCGTGATATGATTGGTATGGTTTGTCGCTCTACGGTCATCTTGTGCGCACTTTGATTTAAACAGACCGGGAGATGGATATGCAGATAGGAACATTAACAATAATTTTATTTGGAAAAAACAATAATTTGATTCTTTTAACAAAAGTTGATAACAATAAGGTAGACATTGAGATATTAACATTAACAATAATTTTATAGGAAATAGCAATAATTTCATTGTTTTAACAAAAGGGTGATAGCAATAAGATAAATATCGAGATGGGAACGTTAACAATAATTTTATAGGAGATAACAATAATTTCATTACTTTAACGAAAAATATAAATACCTTTATTGTGAATGAATTTATTAAAGAAATAGATCGAACGATCTTCTGAAGTCAATAGATATATTGTGTATATTTTCACAGTACTTTAAGAAGCAATAATGGTTGAAAATTAATATTGAATAATTTAAAAATCTTCCAACTACAAATGGCAAGAGCGCCCCCTTGTGGCGTTGAGGAAAAATGGTCAGTTGACTCCAGACTAATGCAAATCTTGTTAAAGATCTTTTAATTAATCAATATTCTGGTATTGCTACATCTTTTGACAAGTGCTAATTATTACCATTCTCCAAACAGTTACAAAGGCATCTTAGATAAAGGGAGTCGAAATTCTTATTTTAAACTTCGCAACTACTTCCAATTTCTTGGGTTATACGACTGGTAAAAAAAAAAGAAGATTTGTTTTTCCTACCTCGCAGCCGGCAATCACGTGCTCATTTCCGGACGTGACGTCGCACGCTGTCGGATGGATCTATTTCGATTTGGCACTCAGTCCTCTCCAGGAAATCGAAACCGAGACCGTAACTGTTGAGTGAACGAGACCAACCCTTCTCCCAACTTAATTCGAAAGCGAAACACTGTTTTCTCCTTGGAGGGTGTCCCGAAAAAAGTAAAAGAAAGAGTCCCGATTTTCGAACATTCGAATGACCGAAAGAATGAAGAAAAAAGAACTTTCGGAATTTGTTAGCGGCCCACACATTGTTCCTCGTAGAAACTGTTCTTCCTCAGTGGGTCCCGGGGATCCTCGGATTCTTCGAGATGTCGATCTCGGGTGATGAGATAGAGCAGGAGAGTGAGTAAGGCGACCTAAGAAGATTAAAATAAATTTAGTAACGTCTATTCTGTTCAAGGACGAAACTGAATTTCTTTTGTAGCCCATGAAAATGTAAAAAGTGGCAACATATCCAGAAATGGATCGTAACAATAATTTTACGGGAGACATCAATAAGTTTATTGTGAATAAATTTTCAGTTAAAGAAATAGATATACGATCTTTTGAAAAAAAATAGTGAATAACGAATAACAGTGAATAATGATAGATATGAAATAAACTTATATCGAATAATCTTATATTGAAATTCTACACACTGTAGTGCGTATATTTTCACAGCACTTTAAGAAGCAATAATGGTTGAAAATTAATAATGAATACTAAAAACGATTTATTAAATTATATTATAAACGGGTTATATGACTTATTATATTATAAAAGGGTTTAACAATTAAAAATCATATTTTTTATAATTTTTAACTAGTATTGAACCAATACCTAAAAAAAATTATTGTTTTTGTTATAAGTGTGAATTCGTGAAACCGTTCAACAACAGTGTTAGTGAAATAATTCAACAATATTGGGAATTCGTGAAGCAATTCAACAATATTGGGAATTCGTGGAGCAATTCAACAATATTGGGAATTCGTGAAGCAATTCAACAATATTGGGAATTCGTGAAGCAATTCAACAATATTGGGAATTCGTGAAGCAATTCACCAATATTGGGAATTCGTGAAGCAATTCACCAATATTGTGAATTCGTGAAGCAATTCAACAATATTGTGAATTCGTGAAGCAATTCAACAATATTGGAATTCGTGAAGTAATTCAACGTGTGAAACGGCTCAACAATAGTGCGAATTTGTGAAACAGCATTATATGAATATGGTTAATTTGTGAAAAAATTGAACAATAGTGTGAATTCGTTAAACAATTCGATAATAGTGCGAATTTGGAAACAGCTCAACAATAGTGTGAATTTGGGAAAATCAGAACAATAGTGTGAATTTGTGAAACAATTCTATAATAGTGTGAATTTGTGAAACAATTCTATAATAGTGTGAATTTGTGAAACAGCTCAACAAATAGTGTGAATTTGTAAAACAACAAAATTTAAGATTAAACTGTGCAATTGTTTATTTATCATCAGTAAATAAATGCCAGAAAGGTCTTCCTCCCACCTTCGAAAGATAAAAAAAAAAATTATAGGAATTTGCTTTTAAAATGCTTGAGCACTATAAAAGATCTGACATGACTGAAAATAATGTAAGAACTTGCAAAATAATATGCAAAGAAAATTGCTTTTATATTTTCTAGGGAAAAAAGTCCCCCAGTTCGCTGAGAGAAGTAAATTTTGTTTCTTTGGATCTTATAATAAAAGCGAATTTGAAAGAAAAATAAAAAATAGACTAAATCTAAACTATATACTTTTTACAATAAAGTACAGATATAGTATCTTGTGGTTTGATATTGTGTAGTCTGGAATGACTTTGGCGATTTGATTTCAACTGAAAGGATTTTAAAGATATTATTATGAGGAGCATTGATTTTGAACATCGTCGAAATCTTCTCATTTCAAACTGATTTAGTGAGTTATAAAAACAAAATGATTTTTGGAATATTTTGAGGTATATTTACTGCAGAAGAGAACTTTTTAATGTGTTACAAAAATATATTTTATAACGACTTATGAAATTTCAGGATATTATTTTCATGCGATTTCTTTACACGATTTTAAATTTCTTTGTTCGGAAATTCAACAGGTTGTTAATCTAATGGATCCTACAGACACAATTATATTTAAATAAAAAGAATAAGCGAAGAAATTTCCTTTGGTAATTTGTATAATGATTATTATTCACGGAAAAAACATCTGATGGGTACATTTTATTTTTTAATGTATTATTATCGTGATTATAAATGGAAATCTTATTAATTATTAGAAAGCATTTTGAATAGATTTATAGGAACAAAACATATTATGCATATTATGAATAAAAATGGATTAAAAAGCAATTTAAAAGGAAACAGATTACTATCAAAATAGTATCTAAATTAAAAAGAAACCGACACATGGCCCACCCGATATTATATCATCAGATTTCCGCTAATTTTATATAAAATGAAATATATAAAATGTATTATATAAAAATATAATATATAAAATATATTATATAAAATATAAAACTTAAAAAATTATATTATTAATTAAATTCTTTTGATAAAATAAAATACAATTTATTTTAACAAAGTTTATCGTATCAAATTTCAATTAAAAATGTTCTCTGTCGTGTATACTAGTACCCAACTATAAAAACCTTGTTTCCGACTCGATATTTGATGCCGGAGTTCAATATTCTTCAACGTCGAGAAAACTCCAGACCGCTTGAAGCACGGAGAGAGTTTTGCTATTGGAGAAAAAAGAAAAGAAAGCATATTTCGGAACTTGGAGCGCCAAGAGGAATATGAAATGTCCCTTTGCTTCTGATCAAGCCAACGGCCGTGTATTGGATTTTTGCACACATAATAAAGATGGGATCGATTGGATTCAATATCCATACAAAACTTTGTCTGTTGGAAATTTAAAAGTGCACCTTCCAACAGCCATTTTGTTGAACTGCTACTATGAATAAAATAGTTTTTACTGCACCAGAGAAAACACTATAAAATCAGAATTTTCGAATTGCTTGTGTCTCTTTCGTAAGTAGAGTTTCAGATTTCGAAACTTACTAGTATGTTCTAAAAGATGAACTTGGAATAAATTGGAATAATTTTTTTTTCAAATGAATATGTTTTATCAAAATGTCTGGATCAAGAAATAGTTTTTCATTCAACTAGTTTAATATTTCAAAACTTAAAGGAAGGAAGATGTAGATTTTTGGTTTTTGTTACGCACTAGTTTGTAAACACTAAAAATAAAATGGCGGTTCTTTCAATTGTGGCAATTATTTTGCATTACATACTTCTCACATTGTAATATAGTAAGTCATTAAACATTTTTAACATTCTATTTATTTCTATAAAGAATACGAAATATTCAAATAAAATGATGTTATATAAAAACATTTCACTTTTTATATAATTCTTTTCCATTCTTTTTTACGTAATTTATCAAAAGATGTACATGAATTGTTGTTTCAGTTGTTTCTGTAACCTATAACTTAAAAAAAAAAGCTCTAAAAAATGATTATATATTCGCAGAATACATTTACAAATTTTTTACGCGGTAACAATGCTGTCAGAATGGTAATGTGATAATTGTGATGTCAGAATTAAAATGGTGTGCTCAAGACAAAATAATGTTTGTGCAATTAAGAATTCTGAAGATGAAGGTAATTACTCAAAATATTAAATACAAATGTATGATGGAAGAATATTTGAAGCAGAAACTTCAGTACGAATATAAGGAATGATATTTAAAGTAAAAAATCTTTCATATAGATGTATAAAGAAAGGATGTTAGGAGAAACTTCAATTCGAATATAAGAAGGAAGAATATTTGAAACAACAACTTCAATATGAATATAAGAAAAGAAGTATATTTGAAACAGAAACTTCAGTACGAATATAAGAAGGAAGAATATTTGAAACAGAAACTTCCGGATATGAATATAAGAAAACTGTATATTTGAAACAGAAACTTCAGTATTGGAGAATATAAGAAGGAAGAATATTTGAAACAGAAACTTCAGTACGAATATAAGAAAGAAGAATATTTGAAACAGAAACTTCAGTACGAATATAAGAAGGAAGAATATTTGAAACAGAAACTTCAGTACGAATATAAGAAGAAGAATATTTGAAACAGAAACTTCAGTACGAATATAAGAAGGAAGAATATTTGAAGCAGAAACTTCAGTACGAATATAAGGAGGATATTTGAAGTAAAAATCTTTCTTATAGATGTATAAAGAAAGGATGTTAGGAGAAGAAACTTCAATTCGAATATAAGAAGGAAGAAAATTTGAAACAACAACTTCAATATGAATATAAGAAAGAAGTATATTTGAAACAGAAACTTCATTACAATATAAGAAGGAAGAATATTTGAAACAGAAATTTCACTACGAATATAAGAAGGAAAAATATTTGGAAGCAGAAACTTCAGTACGAATATAAGAAGGAAGAATATTTTTAACAGAAACTTCATTAAACAATATTAGGAGGAAGAATATTTGAAATTCAAAATATACGAATATAAGAAAGGACTTAATATTTGAAACATTAACTTCAGCAAGAATATAAGAAGTTTTATAAATGTGTTTTAAATATTGTATATCTCTAATTGTATATGAGTAGTGTTTGTGACTGTATAAACAACGCTGCGAGTTCTCCAACCTGTACCTCAAGTATCACACCCCATTCCACCCAGTTAAAATCTGGTTGCTCAATTCTGAAATAGAATTAATTTAAAATCCATTGTTGACTGAATAGTTCATTTAAATCTAAAATATTATGTGCAATTAATAACTTAAAAAGAAAAAACATCAAAAAAGATATTAAATAAAATGTATGAAAAAACATCAAAGAGTATTTGAAGAATCTTTGAATTAAATAAAATATTTCAATAGGTAATCTTTCATCTCATGGTAATTAGTAGTTGAAGGACTCAATTTTTAGTTCCTCCCAAAACTATCTTTGGTATTTGAATATTATCATATATTTCTACAAAATGGACACAAAAAACAAAAAAGTCCTAAAAAGTTCTCACGTAAACTTACCACGCACCTTTCCAACAGTTCATGAACTAGATCAAGAAGAAACTTACCGAATTCAAAATAAGAATAGTCGTGAAAAGAAAAATTCACATATTCTTCCCGAACTGAATAAATGTATTTGAAAAGAAACTTTTTTTCTTTTTCTCTTTTCCTTTTTCTTTCTGATATCTGGCGTTTTATCAAAGTAAGGAAAGAATGAAAAAAATTAATTAACTTTAAATATTTTTATTTGAAACAGAACTCTATCAAGATGAACCAAAAAAAGATTTTGCGATTAGAAATCTCGTCACGGAGTTTCCGAAATGTGTTCCCGTTTTGAATGCCCGTATCTCGCATTCTTACGGAGCTACTGAACCATTTGGAAGGAAAATTTTCACCTTAAAATGGATTTGAGAAGAAACTATTGAATTTCTTTTCTACGCAAAATCTGAATTCATTTTGCGGTATAGGGAGCATTTAAGGATTTTTCCTATAATTAATTCAGATAATATAGCAAAAATATTTTTTAAATTGAAATAATTTTTTTGTAAGGAAAGGCAAGATTTATTTGAATGCATAAAACTTCAAGACAAGATTTATTTTAAATTTTAAAGAAAAGTTAAGACACGATTAATTTTAATAAAGGCAAAATTTATTTTTAGATTTATTATGTCATCATCGATTTTAAAAAATATTTAAAAACTCATTTTACAACTATACAATTTTTTTTTTTTTTTTAAGTTGAAATAGTTGTTTTGTAGGCAAAACCGAAGCAAGATTTATTTTAATAAAGGCGTGTTTTATTTCAAGGTTAAAGCTATCAGCATTGATTACAAAAAATATTCAATAGTTTATTTTAAAGGGACATAGTTAATATCATTACTCAAGCTACCAAACTACTTTCAAGAGATAATGTAGAATACACCTTAAAAGGATTTTTAGTTATGTATGAATTTCTTGTTCTACGAAACACATTCGTTTTGCAGTATAAGAGAGCATTTACTTTACTTACAATACATAAAATAATGTAGGGAAAAATATATATTTTTAAAATGAAATATTCTTTTTTTGTAAAATATTGACAAGATATTTTTTTTAATGCAATGCATGCAAGCTGTGAGTTCTCCAACTCCTGTGCCTCAATTATCTCAGGCCCAACCATGTCCAGTTACACTCTGGTTGCCCAACCTGCACACCACAAATAGAATTAATTTAAAAATTCAATTTGACTGCATTTTTCATGAAATTTGAAATAATATGTGCTATACCGTAAAAGCATTTTTACCAACAATATTAAATAAGAACTTAAAAAGAAAGAAAAAACGTAAAAGAAGAATCTGTGTTAAATGAAGTTTTATCATCGAATTGAATATTACCTATTGAAATAAGTACTTGAAGAACTCCAATTTTAAGTTTTCCCCAAAACTATCTTTCCGATATAGATATTATAATACTCTTTCTACAAAATGAAAAAATATTTTTAAAAAAAAAGTTGTAAAAGTTCTCACGTAAACTTACCACGCTCTTTCCCAACAGTTCATGAACTAGATCAAGAAATCGATTAAGTTGCCCAAAGAAAAGTCGTAGAAAAGAAAATTCACAATATTCTTCCCGACTGAATAAACGTATCCCATAAAGAATTTTTTTCTTTTCTCTTTTTTTCTTTTTCTTTCTGATATCTTGCGGTTTTATCAAAGTAAGGAAAGGAGAATAGAAAAAAAAAAAAAGCTTCTTCTTTTAAATATTTTTCTTCTTCTTTCAGTAACTCTATCTAGATGAAGCAAAAATTGATTTTGCGATTAGATTAATCTCGTCACGGAGTTTCCGCTGAAATGTGTTCCCGTTTGAATGCCCGTATCTCGCATTCTTACACGAAGCCACTAAACCACTTTGGAGGGATAATTTAGGGCACCTTAAATGGATTTGTAGTTATTGAATTTCTTGTTCTATGCCGTGAATTCATTTTGCGGTATTGGATAGCATTTATTTTATTGATAATAAATAAAAATAATGTAGGAAAACATATTTTTTAAATTGAAATAATTTTTTATATGGAAAGGCAAGATTTATTTCAATGCAAGGCGAGACAATATTTATTTTAATGCAAGGAAATGCAAGATTTATTTTAAGGTTAAAGCTTGTTAAGTACCTATTTTAATAAAAATATACCCCTAAAACCTTCATATAGTCAAAATAAAAAAAAATGCATTTATGAATTAAACATCAATCAAGAAAGGTAAAAATAATAAGTTTTTAAAATTTTTTTTATAAGAGATAAAAAACAATTTAACTAAAGTATTAAAAATAATTAAGTTAAATTAAATTAGACAGGTAAACATTATAACACGAAAGGTACTAAACCACTTTGAAGTGATAATTTAGGACACTTTAAATGGATTTTAGTTATTGAATTTCTTGTTCTACGCCGTACATTCATTTTGCGGTATTAGAGAACATTTACTTTACATGTAATAAATACAAATAATGTGGGAAAATATTTTTTAAAGAATTGAAATAGTGTTTTTATAAGCAAATTATATAATATATATTTTAATACAAGGCATGACAAGATTTATTTTAATGCAAGGAAAGACAAGATTTATTTTAAGATTAAAGCTATCATCACTGGATACACATAAAGACGTACCTGTTATGGAGTACCTGTGAGATAAATATATCCCTAAAACCATCACAAAATTAAAATAATAAAAATTACATTTATGAATCAAACATCAATTAAGAAAGATAATATAATAAGCTTTTTAAAAATTTTTGTATAAAAAATAAAGAAAATTGATCTAAAATAATAAAAATAATTAATTGAAATTGAAATAGGCAGGTACAATTAAAGGGACATAGTTGAACGTATCTCGTATTCTTACCCAAAGCTACGAAACCACTTTAAAAAGAGCTATTTTAAGGAACTTTAATTGGATTTGTAGTTATTGAATTTTTTTGTTCTTTTTTTATATCTTGCATTCATTTTGCAGTATTACAGAGCATTTACTTTAATTATAATAATTAAATACAATGTAGGAAAAAATATTTTTTTCAAATTGAAATAGTTTTTTTTTGTATTCAAGGCAAGAATTATTTTAGGGTTAAAGTTTTCATCATTGCTTACAAAAAAAAATATTCAATAAATTATTTTAAAGGGACATAGTTGAATGTTCATATCTCGCATTCTTACACGAAGCTACTAAACCGCTTTGAAGGGATAATTTAGAGCACCTTAAATGGATTTGTAGTTATTGAATTTCTTGTTCTACGCCATACATTCATTTTGCTGTATTAGAGAACATTTACTTTACATGTAATAAATACAAATACTGTAGGAATTTTTTAAAATTTAAAATAGTGTTTTTGTAAGCAAAGCGAGATTTATTTAAGGCAAGATTCCTTTTAATACAAGGCAAGATTCATTTAAGGTTAAAAAAGCTATCTTCATTGACAAAAAACATTCAATACATTTTAAAGGGACATAGTGTTTTAAAAATTGTCAAATATTTTGATGCATTTTATTCTGCCCTCCAAATAACTTTTCTTATTTGAATTATGTTAAAAGTAATAAAATTATGTTGTTGGTCTAATGCAGCTGGCAATACAGAGAAAGTTAATCTTTATGCAATAAGCAAAGTCGGCACCGCTGTTACTCATTTAGCATTTGAGTATAATTCTTTCTGGTATATTTTCTTCTGATAGAACTCTTTTTTGTATCGTTTTCCGACTGATATAATTCTTTCGTTTCTTTCTGGTTTATTTTTCTTTTTGATAGAATTCTTTATTAAAGTTTTTCTATTGATATCATTCTTTCTTTTCTTTCTTGTCTATTTTCTTCTGATACAATTTTTTTCATCGCTTTCCTATTGATATAATTCTTTCTTTTCTTTATTTTCTTCTGAAACAATTTTTACATCGTTTTCTTACTGATATAATTCTTTCTTTTCTTTATTTTCCTCTGATACAATTTTTTTACATCGTTTTCCTACTGATATAATTCTTTCTGATCTATTTTTTTCTGACAGATTTATTTTTCTTCCTGATCTATTTTCTCATGATAAAATACGTCAATTCCTTTATATGCAGATAAATTTACATGTATCTCCCAACATGAAAAATCTCATAAAATTAAGTTGCCAAACATCATGCTATATTAATACTCATATATAAGTTTTTAAATATTTTTTTTTTCTGGATCAGATAGTTTTCAAGACATCTTGAAGAAGTATGTGTTGATTAACCTTCACATATACAACAAACTCTAAAACTAATGCTTCAAAGTTGTTTTTTTCAACTAAGCTTGCACTTTACCAATCTTATTGAATAAAACGCCAGGACTAAATCAATATTCCAATTATACGTTAACTGAACAGGAAAAAAAAAAAAAAGAATATTTTTTTGTTGTTTTTTTGGCAAAGTTGCCAGAAACTTCTTTGCGAACCACCTCTTCACTTACTTAGGAAGACCCTCATTACCTCGGAGTAACATCTTAATGAAGAGCTTCCCTCTAATGGCTGCACAAGAAAGCATTATCAATATCGCGGACCGGGCTGTTGAGATGGTGGGTATCACTCTCCGACGACAAGAAACCCTCAGTCCTGACAGAGTGAAAAACTTCCTCTGAATAATCGACTCCTCTGGTTTCCTTCAGCTGCAATTAGCACTGTCCGGTGTAACAGGTTTTAAACATTGATTTCCCATATTCCATGACACGCAACATAAAAAAAAGGATTTAATTACGAAATGAGTTAAAACACTAATTTTTATTGTCTCTAAATTTATTGCTTTTCTTTTTATCGAATTCATCTTATCATACCTAAAAGAAATAATAAATATTGTTACTGGAAATGAAACAGAAAAATCTTCCATACAAGAACTCATCATAAGATACTTTCTTTCTTATATTTTCATTTTGTTAATTATCTTATTTCGATAAGCATAATTTCTTTAAATTAAATGAAACGAGAAAGAAATATCAGGTTTTTTCAGAGGAAATCTTCAACGTAGTCAGACAGATTATTATGTCTATGTTTATGTTTATGTCTATGTTTATTATTATTATGTCTATGCTTAGGTTTTTGAGACGAATTCAAATGAAGAAAAATTTATGATCTTATATATATAAATTATAATATTTATTAAATATTATAATTATGTGAAATAAATCTTTTCTTTCTGATCTATTTTCTTCTGACAGAAAGATTTTTTATTGTTTAATACTGAAATAATTCTTTCCTTTCTTTTCTGATCTATTTTCTTCAGATAGAATTCTTTCTTATCGTTTTCCTACTGAAAGAATTCTTTCCGATCTATTTTATTCTGATAGGATTATGTCTTTTCTTTCTGATCTATTTTCTTCAGATAGGAATTCTTTCTTATCGTTTTCCTACTGAAAGAATTCTTTCCGATCTTTTATTCTGATAAGATTATGTCTTTTCTTTCTAATCTATTTTCTCTTGATAAATTGCGTCAATTGCTTTATATGCAGATATATTTACAAGCATTTCCCAACATGAAAATCACATAAAATTAATGTGCGAAACATCATATTACATTAAAAATGAAATATTAGCTTTTTTAAGTATTTTTTTAATTATATTGTTTACAAACCATCCATAAAACATATGTGTTAATTAACATTACATATAAAATAAACTCTAAAAATAAAGATTCAAGTTTTCTTTAATTAAGCTTGCACTTTATCAATCTTATTGAATAAAACACCAGGACTAAATCAATATTCCAATTATACGTTGCGAACTGAACAGAAAAAAAAAAAACTTTTTTGGGGGGAAAGCTGCTAGGAACTTCTTTGCGAACCACCCCTTCAGTGCTTCGGAAGACCCCTCATTACCTCCCAAGTAACATCTTAATCAAGGACTTCCCTCCTAATGGTTGTACAAGAAAAGCATTATCAAGAGCGCAGACCGGGCTGTTGAGATGGTGAGTATCACTCTCCGACGACAAGAAACCCTCGTTGAGTAATTGACTCCTCTTGTTCCTTCAGGTTCAATTAGCATTACCCGGTGAAACTGATTTTAAACATTGATTTTCCATATTCCATGACGCACAACATAAAGAAAAGGATTTAATTAACGAAATGAGTTTAATCACTAATTTTTTTTTTTTTTTGTCTCTAAATTTTTTTTTTTTTTTTTTATCGAATTCAACTTTTCATACGTAAAAGAAACAATAAATATTTTTTATTGCAAATTAAACAACAAACTCAGCCATACGAGCTCATCATAAAATACGTTATTTCTTACATTGCATTCTGTTAATTATCCTTATTGTGGTAATTATTATTCGTTAATCACTTTTTTCCTCTAAATTAAATGAAAAGTGAAAAAAATGTCAATTTTCAATTAAACCTTCACCGTAATCAGATGGATTATTATGCCTATGTTTTTTTAAACGAATTATAATATTATATATATATTTATAATCTTATATATATATGCACTACAATATTTATTAAATATTATAATTATGTGAAATAATTATTTTTCTTTCCGTTCTATTTTCTTCTCATATAATTTTTAAAAAATTTTCCTACTGAAATATTTCTCTCTTTTCTTTCTGATCTATTTTCTTCTGATAGAATTCTTTCTGATCTATTTTCTTCTGATAGAATTCTTTCTGATCTATTTTCTTCTGATAGAATTCTTTCTGATCTATTTTCTTCTGATAGGAATTCTTTCTGATCTATTTTTTCTTCTGATAGAATTCTTTCTGATCTATTTTCTTCTGATAGAATTCTTTCTGATTTATTTCCTTCTGAAAATAATTCTTTCTTTATCTATTTTCTTCTGATTTTTTTTCCTACTGAAATAATTCTTTCTTTTCGTTCTCATCTTTTTATTCTGAAAAATTCTTTTTCGATTTTTCTTTTTTTTTTTTATGATCTATTTATTATAAAATGCGTCAATCATTTCCTAACACAAAAAAAATCACACAAAATTAATTTTCCAAATTTCATATTTCATTAAAACTCAAATAATAGCTTTTTAAACTAATATTTTTAAAAATATATTGTTTTTCAAGGCATCATAAAAGTTTGTATTGATTAATCTTCACATATAAAACAAACTCTGCAAATAACGATTCAAAGTTGATGTTTTTTAATTAAGCTTTGCACTTCACCACTCTTATTGAATAAAACACGAGGACTGAATCAATATTCCAGTCATACGTTGCGAACTGAACCGGAAAAAAAAAAATTTTTTTGGCAGAACTGCTAGGAATCTTCTTTATAAGCCACCCCTTCCTTACTTTGGAAGACCCCTCATCATTACCTCCCAAGTAACATCTTAATCAACAGCTTCCCTCCGAATGGTTGTACAAGAAGGTATTAAGAAAGGCGCAGACTGGGCTGTTCAGATGGCGAGTATCCTCTTCGACGACAAGAAATCCTCAATCCTGACACAGTGAAAACTTCCTCACAGTAATTGTCTCCTCTTGCTCCTTCAGCTTCAATTAGTACTAACCGGTGTAACTGATTTGAACATTGATTCCCCATATTCGAAGAGGCGGGACATAAAAAAGGATTTAATTAACAGGAAATGAGTTTAATCTCAATTTTTTTTGTCTCTAAATTTATTATTATTAATTTTATCAAATACAATATATCATACTTAAAAAGAAACAATAATGTTATTGGAAATTAAGCATAAAAATCTGGGATACGAAGAGTTCATAATTGGTTACTTAGTTTTTATATTTCTTATGTTAATTTTCCTTATTTTGTTAGTATTATTATTCGATAAGCATTTTTTTTTCCTCTAAATTAAATGAAAAGTAAAAAAAAAAAAAATATCACATTTTCAAAAGGGAAACCGTCACCGTAGTCAGATGGATTATTATGTCTACGTTTAGGCTTTTGAGACGACTTCAAATGACAAATTTATAATCTTAGATATATAAATTATAAAATTATGATGGAAATTATTATTTTACATTATTTTATAATTCTTTTTATTGTTTTTCCTACTGAAATAATTCTTTTTTCAACTATCTTTTTCTTTGATAGAAACCGTCAATTGCCTTATATGCAGATATATTTAAAACAATTTCCCAACATGAAAAATCTCATGAAAATTAATTTTCGAAATATAATATTACATTAAAACTAAAATATTAGTTTTTTTTTTATATAATTTTTTAAAATTAGATTGTTGTCAAGACATTCTTAAGAAGTATGTGTTGATTAACTTGCATATATACAAAAAACCAAAAATTCAGAAGTTTTTTTTTAAAAATTAGCTTGCACTTTTACCAATCTTAATGTATAAAACACCAGGAGTAAATCAATATTCAATTATAATTTGCAAACGAACATAAAAAAAAAAAGTTGCTTTTTTTATTTGTTTTTTTAAAAAGCTGCTAGTAACTTCTTTGCGAACCACCCCTTCCCTTACTTAGGAAGACCCCTCATTACCTCCCAAGTAACATCTTAATTAAGAGTTTCTGCCTTAATGGTTGTACAAGAAAGCATTATCAAGTGCGCAGACCGGGCTGTTGAGATGGTGAGTATCACTCTCCGACGACAAGAAACCCTCTATCCTGACACAGTGAAAAGTTTCCTCTGTGTAATTAACTCCTCTTGCTCTTCAGCTTCAATTAGTACTATCCCGTGCAACTGATTTTGAACATTGATTTCCCATATTCGAAAGGGGCGGGACATAAAGAAAAGGTTTATTAACGAAATTAGTTAAGTCAAATAATTTTTTTTTTTTTTTTTTTTTTTTGGTTTCTGAATTTATTATTTTTCTTTTTTTATCAAATTCAACTTATACGTAAAAGAAACAGCCGTATTGTTATTTTGAAATTAAACAGAAGAATCTGCCGTACAGTGCTCATAATCGGATGATTTTTTCTTATATTGTAGTTTGTACATTATCCTTATTTTGTTAATTATTATTCTATAAGTATTTTTTTCCATCTAATTTAAATGTAACGTGAAAGAAATATCAGATCTTCAAGGAAACCTTCACAACAGTCAGATGAATTATTATATCAATATTTAAGTCAATGTTTTTTTTATTATGTCTATGTTAAGGATTTTTGAGACGAATTCAAATGACAAAATTTATAATCCTAGATATATAAATTATAATATTTATTAAACTCTATTATAATTATGCGAAGCATTCTTTTTCTTTCTAGTCTATTTTCTTCTGATAAATTCTTTTTATCGTTTTCTTACTGAAATAATTCTTACTTTTTGATCTATTCTCTTCAGATAGAATTCTTTTATTGTTTTGAAACTAAAATAATTCTTTTCTTGCATCATTTTGTTCTGATTAGATTCTTCCTTTTCTTAATGATTTATTTTCTTCTTATGTAGTGCGTCAATTTGCAGAATTGGTGAATTTATATGCAGATGTATTTACTAGCATTTCCCAACATTAAAAATCAACATTAATTTAAGAAATATCATGTTACATTAAAACAAAATATCAGCTTTTAAAATAATATTTTTAAAAATACATTGTTTCAAGCCCCGCAAAAAATATGTGTTGATTAACCTCCACAAATAAAAAACAAAGCCTTCAAAATAAAGATTGAAGGTTTTAATTAAACTTTACTTTACTAATCTTCAAATGAATAAACACCGGGACTAAATCAATATTCCAATTATGCGTTGCGAACAACAGAAAAAAAAAAGAGAGTATCTTTTTCAGCAAAGCTGCTAGAAGCTTCTTTGCGAACCACTCCTTCACTTACTTATTAAGACCCCTCATTACCTCCCAAGTGACATCTTAAACAAGAGTTTCCCTCCTAATGGTTGTAGAAGAGAAAGCATTAACAAGGCGCGGAGCTGAATCTTGCCCGAGATTGGTGAGGTATCACTCTTCGACGACAAGAATCCTCAGTCTGACAGGGATTGAAACACTTCCGTTCAGTAATTGACTCACTCTTGTTTCCTTCAGCTTCAGGAAATTATCACTACCCTGTGTGAGCTGAGTTTGGTTTTATTGATTTCCCATATTCCATGAAGAACAACACATAAAGAAAAGTTTAATTAACGAAAGGAGTTAAATCACTAAATTTTTTTTATCAAATTAAATTTATAATTTTTTATTATCAAGAATTCAACTTGTCCAAACTCAAAGAAAAAACAAATATTGCTATTAAAAAAATCTGTCACATGAGATCTGATGCGTAAGATACTTTCTTATATTGCAGTTTGTTGATTATCCTTATTTTGTTAATTATTATTCATTAGCTTGTTTTTCTCAAATTAAAAGCAATGTGAAAGAAATATCTGAATTTTCAAAGGAAACCTTCGCCGTATTCAGATGGATTATTATGCCTATACTTCAGTCTATATTTATTACTATGTCTATGTTTGGGTTTTTGAGATGAATTCAAATGAGAAATTTATAATCATAGATACATAAATTAGAATATTTATTAAATATTATAATTATGTGAAAGCCTATTTCTGATCGGTTTTCTTCTGATGGAAACCTTTCAGTAGGATAACAATAAAAATAATTCTTTCTTTTCTTTCTGGTATATATTCTTTTAATATTTTATTTCTGATAATAAATTTGTTTTTGTTCTGAAATAATTCTTTTTATCGTTTTCCCACTGATATAATTGTTTCTTTTCTCTCTGATTTATTTCTCCTGCTAAAACGCGTCAATTGCTTTATACAATAAAGCTATATTTACAAGCGTTTTCCAATATGAAAATCCCATAAAGGAGCTAGGTGCAAATTTTCATATTTTATTAAGACTCAAATATTAGCTTTTTATACATGTGTTTTTTAAAAAAACTTCACTTTCAAGAGACATCCCTTAAAGTATGTGACAACTAGCTACTTCAAAAGAAACTTTACCAAATAAGGGTCTAAAGTTTTTTTATTAGACCTCGTACTTTACCAATCTTATTGAATAAAGTACCAGGACTAAGTCAAGTATTTCCGTTAAACACATTTTGAGAACTAAACAGAAAAGTTTTCTTTCTTTTTTTTTTACATAAGCTTCACTAAGGAACTCGCAGGAACCACCCCTTTGCTTGGCAGAAGCCCTCATTACCACCCATGTGGCACATCTTGTCCCGAGGTTTGCCCTTGTGGTTTATTTTTAAGAAAGCAGTATCAAGTGTGCTCAGACCGGGCTGCAGAGATGGTGGAGTATGCTCTCGGACGACAAAAGAAACCTCAGGACAAAGAGATGTCGTTTGCCAGGATTGAAGCTCCTCGTTTCCTGCCGAAGCACAAATTTAACACTATCAATAGTTACAGCTGGTTTTGAACATTGATTTTCCCATATTCCATGACACTTGAATATAAAGAGAGGAAGTTATTAACGAAATGGAGTTTAAATATTAATTTTTTGTCCCTAAATTTAAATTATTATTCTTTTTTTTTTTTAATTAAACTTGTCATACTTTAAGGAAACAATAAATATTGTTATGGGAGTTAAATGAGAAAAGATCTACCATGCGAGGCTCATCATAAGATGCTTTTTGTTTCTTATATTTGCATTTGTTAATTATAAATTATATTGTTAGTTATTCGATAAGCAATGTTTTCCTCTAAATTAAAAGTAGCGTGATAAGATATATCATCTTCAAAAGAAAACTTCACAGCCGTCAGATGGGATTATCATGTCTATTTTTCAGTCATTGTTTATTATTTTTGTCTATGTTTGAGTTTTTGAAACAAATTCAAAATGATAAATTTATAATCCTATATATATAACTTTATAATATTTATTAAATATTATTATAATTTATGTGAAAATAATCCTTTTTGTTTCTGATTTATTTTTTTCCGACAGAATTCTTTCTTATCGTTTTCCTGAAAGAATTCTTCCTACTTTTCGGATTTTTATTCTTCTTCTAAATGCGTCAATTACTTTTTATGCAGATATATTTACATGTATTTTAACATGAAAAGTACATAAAATTAATTTACCAAATATCATGTCATATAAAAACTCAGATATAAGCTTTTTAAATATTTTTTTTTAATCAATTGTTTTGAAGACATCCTTAAAGTATGTGTTGATTAATCTACACACATAAAACAAACTTTACAAATAAGAGATTCAGTTTTTAATTCAGCTTTTGCACACTTTACCTGGTATTGAATAAAACACTAGAGCTAAAAATCAATATTCCAATTATACGTTGCTAACTGAACAGAAAAAAAAGAGTTATTTTTTATATTTTTGCAAAGCTACTAGAAACTTCTTTGCGGACCACCCCTTCACTTACTCAGGAAGACCCCTCATTGCCTCCCAAATAACATATTAATCGTTCCCTCTAATGAGAAGTTTGCTGAAAGCATTATCAAGAGCGCAGACCGGGCTGCTGAGATGGTGGTATCACTCTCCGGCGATAAGAAGCCCTCCGGGGAGTTCTGACAGAGTTAAAAACTTCTCCGAGTAATTGCCTCCTCTTGTTCCTTCAGGTTCAATTAGCACTACTCGCTGCATTGATTTCGAACATTGATTTCATGTTCCATGAGCGCACTACATAAAGAAAAGGAAGTTTCATTAACGAAATGAGTTTAATCAATAATTTTTCATCAAATTCAATTATCATTCTTAAAAAAACCCCAAAATATTGTTGAGTAGAGATTAAACGGAAAAATCTGCGTATTTGAAGCAATACGTA
>BPLR01021214.1:0-142041 GCA_021605095.1 Caerostris extrusa | reverse complement strand
TATGTATTGTTAAAGGTTACAAAAAATAAATAAAAATAAAAATAAAAAAGAGCAAGAAGGGTCACTTAAATTTTGACTCACATCAGTCCGACAGCCTGTCGAGTTCTGTTAACTGAAACCAATGAAATTCTTCCGAACACTCATTGTTAGTTTCCTCATCTCTGCTATGTTGGAATGCTCACCATCTAACACTTTAGTCACTTTTTAATTTAAATTATTCATATTCACTGGTTTATGTAGCTTCCTTTGTTAATAATATTTTTAAAATATTTTGAACATACTTAAAGGCTGTACATGTATAATGTTTGTTACATAGCTTCACTTTTTAAAGCCATGCTTCATATTAGGCTTTTGTTCTCAAAGGCTTTATTTACAACAAAATTAACGGTAGCTTGACAGTGCAGAATAAGGAAATTTAGTAACCTTCGCAATAATACTGGTTAATAAAACATAAAATTTCCTCTGTAATCAATAGCTTATTTATAACATTTTGTGTCAAACTTGCTTGTGCACAACACTTGAATTGTTATAAAAATTAGCTTAAAACCTATTTTGGGCCTTCAATGGAGTTATTTTTACAATTAAAGGTGTGGCTCTACAATTTAAAAATATAATAATCTCAATACATAAAGGTTCAGCCATTAAATAAATATAGTAATAATTTAATAATAGTAATCATTAATTCTTGCTATAAGGTAATATACATTTTATCATATTCTTAAGAATTTCAATATTTAAGTCAGTCTCATAAAATATTAAAATAATTAATAGGTTACTTATTTGATATTTATAAATGATACATATTAGTTATTCAAAGCTAATATAGGAACTTGGCGGTAGCTTCAAAATGACATGATAATGTAATAACAAAATATGAATGCTGCTGTGGTGGAATTTGTGTTTAAATAGTCATGGGTTACATTTCTTTTATTCTTCAAGCCAAACACGCATTATTCTTATTACTTGAACACTCTTTTTTATCAGGCACTTTCAAAATTTGGCGAAGTGACACTTGCTTTAAATTATTCAGACTTGCTTCTAATAGCCATCTGTAAATTCATTTTGTAAGGAACAATGATATAAATATAGAATTGAACACTATTTAAAATATCAAATTGAACAGCTTTTTAGAAATTAAGAAGCTCAAAATATCTATTTCTCAAATATTTAGATCTTTGCGTATTTGATGAACATTGTGAGTTTTGTCAGCCACAGATGTTGGAGTACCTTGGCTGAGCATAAAGCCACAGAGATTCACTGAAAAAGGGCATGCACTGGTCGTGTTGAAGTAGGCACCTGTCTCTTCGATGAATCGACATGTCGAAGGAAAGCCGGAAAGAAAGAAATGAATCAGAAAAGTCGTTGAGAAAAGTCGAATACTAAAACGCTTTCATGGAGATCAGCACTTTATCACCGATGTTTTACAATAACTAATATGAACAAAAATGCATCTCGCGCGTCATCGTAACGCCTTAAGAATTAATTGAATGCGTGGCTTGAAAGTCACAGATGCAGGAAAGCCGCGAACAATTTGCGGTTCTGACGATATTGCAATGATAAAGAAAAATACCGAATGAGCCAAAATAATACACAACCTCATGGATTTCTTCGCAGCCACGTAATGCTATCGAGGGGTCGTGTCAGCACAGTTCCTTGATATTAAAAGCTCGTCAGGTCATTTTTCAGCATTTTTTACAGATAGCGGACACAGTCTCGTGGAGAGATACCAGCCCTTAGGGAGGATGGGTCACTGGCTGTCCTTATGACACACACCATTATACGCTGATTATGCCGCTTCGTTTGTGAAGGGGGTTCGCTCTTGCAGTGTTAGGATGATGAAAGCCAGAATAAATTACATCCCAGTCAGTCAGTGCCTCCTTTTGAGTTTACTGAGGGACAGACACCAATAATTTAATTGAATTTTGAACTTTAGAAATGAGTTAGGCCTGTAGATATTGCGTGCTCATAAAATATCTTTGTACTTCAGCACAGTAAGCCCTCTCGTTACTCAAATAGCACCCACGCTATCAAGATTTTGCGGGTGTACGGTACTGTTGATGCAATCGCGATAATGTTGGCTGAATCCCTTGCAAATGGCAGCCAGCTTGCAACATGATTTATTGAAACAAAATTATACTTAAAGATTCGCAGAGAACTTCTTTTGATTTTTTGTGAAACAGTCGTATGAAACAAAGAAACTTATGGAAGCGGGGAAAATGGACAACCAACCATCAGAGGACACATTGGAACATGTCGCTGGCCCGCAGCCCTGTCATCGCATGTACAGGTTGCCAACAGCACGTCAGAGCCCACCCAGACAGTTTACAAGCGTGCTCAGCTGCAGGGGGACTTAGGCCAACCGTGAAACTGCTTAAAGAGATGAGGAACGAGAGATGAGACCTGTGCCAGAAGAACGCGAGCAGGGTCTGAACAGCGAGAGACGCACATTTGGGAATCGCACAGGCCCCTCAGTGAGGCAAGGGCCATCACAGCCCAGACGGGGCGCAGCACCACGTGACAACAGACCTTTACATCGTGACACCACTAATGACTCATGCATTGAAACTGCTGTGTGTTATCTTCGTCTGGGCTATCATGACTAATAAGTTGTGCATCTTCAGCTTCATCATGATAACAACAGTCCATACTAGCTGCTTATCAAACGAATGAACTAAACTTCTTATCTACTATAAGGGTGCTTGTTATATGGTGTAATGTGTACCATATAAGCACGCACGATTTTATCATTAATATTATCGAACTTTTGTCATAGCAACACTTATTCACGTGTCTTCTTAAATATTGGTATTTTATGTTATTTTTATAAATATCTTATATTCTTACAGCTTTAAATAAAAATTGGAAGCTTCTGTGGAGGTGTGTGATACTTTTCTGCGTCTTACTTTCTATTTTTGTGAAACATGTATGTACCCTGTGTCGCTGTGTCAGAATGACTGTCACCACTCAAGTCAAGGCCAGCACTATCAAACAATTTACCCAAGTTAGTAAACGGAGATATAGAGTGGTTTATCACTTTCGATTGATTTATTTTCTAGGTTTTATCTGGCTTGTCGCCGGATTAGGCAATAGAAGAGGTTATGTCGTCATTACTTCCGATTTTCATGGGATATAAGAGGTCTGACAAACAAAGAGATGTGGAAGCAATCATCTAAAGTAGAGATCACTTTATTTTCTCACTTCACTATTATTTGTATGACAAGAAATGCCTGATACAGGACAAGACTAAACTAGCCGTAGTGCTGGGTAACTATCATATGTGGCCTCTATTTGTAATGTGGCCTCTTGCTTATGCACACTGTTCATTTGAAATAAAATACATTTTTGAAATGTAAAAAGGTTTATAATATCTTTGCATGTGTCCATAGCAATCATATACGCAAGCTGAAACCTCTGCAAATACATAAAGGTGGCTTTCCTGCTGCGCCTGCTGGAATATTGCATGGAACAGCCTCAACAGCAGAGCCTGCAATGCTCAGCTCAATGTTTGCTGTCATTTCCATCCAAAGAGCCGAGCTGTAGGGCTGGGAACAGGCCATGGTGGAAGCGCCTCCACGTATTAGAAAGCTGCTCTTTCAGTTATGCAGTTTATTTAGTATTGATTTCTGGTTAATATTAGGTGCGTCGTTAGACAGCAAGGTCATGTTTGATCCTTAATTTTTTTCGCTTAGCAATTAAAGCTTACGATTTATTTTGTTGGAGGTTGGTTCTTGGTGTTGACTTGTAGCTTTTCAAAACTTGTAATATACCAATATCGATTGCTAACAAGAAGGTGCAGGGCGCGTGCTGAGACACATGCACAGCAGCTTAAATTGCTTAATATCAAGGGTGCTGCGACATTGACTGTTTTCTTTTCATGATGATTTTTAATCATGTTCATTAAGAACCTATTCACATTGTATTCAACTTTCGCGTTTTCACACAGTAATATTTCTTATACGAAATGTGGAACAAAAAGACTTTCGCATCTTCAATACGAAAAACGATATAGCCAATGAGAAAACGATAATTTAACAATCGATAATCTTGTGCCACATTTAAATCTCAAGGAAAGATGAGCAGATATTATACTTCAAACTCTATGATCAACTTTTGCCATGTCGCTGCCACAGCCAGAAGAGTTACATCTCGCAATGATAGCTGCACTTGCAGCTTTTCGCCCAGTAATTCGCAGTGTTATCATGGAACTTTCGCCACTTCCTTACAGGTGGCTGCTCAAGATGATGACACCATCAATATACAACAATAATAAAATGTGTGTTGGTTTGAGGGTGTCTGAATATAATTGAGAGCTAAGAGAAAGGTGTTCAGATACTGATACAAATCAGGCAACATTATACTTTCACTGTTTGCTTTCACTTGTAATACTAAATGATGTGGAGCTCTAAAGTTGCTTACAGAGTGTTGACTGAAACATGTATTGCTTAAATTATTGTCTTCTAAATGATTGAAATGGTTATTACCGCAACATATAGTAATCGGAGGAAAATAATAACACATGCTGGACAAAAATGACAAAATGCATCTTGGATATTTGCTTCTTAATTTTTTTTTTTTTGCTGTGATTGGCTGACCATTTATGGCTCATCATTTGCCAAATAACCATTTAAATCACCGACAAATATATACAATGTCGTTTTTTCTAATGCCAGAAAGAAACATGGAAGCTGATGATTTCCTGATTGTTGCCGTGAATATCACAATATTTCGAATCTGTTTGCCTTCCCCAGTTGTGGCAAGGCTCACTCATTTTTCAGTGTGTTTTAGTCATCGCACTAAATTTTCTTCTAAAGAAGAGAACACAGAACAATGTCACTAAAATTGTGCTTGAAAGGAAGTTTTGATGATATCAGATGTAACAAAGGTCAAAGAAGACCAGCTTTTTATTCTGATGTAGTGGTTTCCTGAAGCACACTGAAAGAATAAAAGTGGCTCTCCCTACGTTATCATTTCAAAATAAATGTTGGTTGCTTCACATAAAAATAATTTTCACTGCAAAAACAATTTTGTCCCCTGCCAATAAACCATGAGGCCCCAAGAAATATGATTTGAAAAGATATTCAGCACAATGGCTGTGTCACTGCTTTTCTGCAGCTTTGCTGAGCATGATAACATTACAGCTTATAACCATTTCATATTTCTTTTATCATACTATTTGAACAGAGCCTCAGCTAATTTATGTTTATGGGTTCTGGCTTAGACAGATAAAATAAAGCCTTTTCGGGAGATGTCGTAGATTATTTGACACTGGCTATAGGCTTATGTGTGTCATTTAATGAAATATCGTAGACTTGTGTATCAATATACATATTAAGACTGCACAACATATCTAGTTTTCTTAGTAAAGAGCTGTTCAAGCAAATAGCTATTGTTCACAAGGATTATTTACATCTCTTATTAAGTATACTGAAGCCAGGCCCATCATATATGGGTCACCAAATCCCGATGGCCGAGTGTTCAGTGCCTGCCGAAACTCAAAACCGCCGGCTCTGGCGACTGTAGAGCGTTTGGCGCACGACACCGCAGAACACCTGATAACTGTTCTACACTGGCCAGGAGGTTAATAGCAGCAATCCCACAGCTGTCATGGTTTGCTGATATCCACAATTTGTCTTACTGGTGTAATGTCCAATAATTTCTGTACTGAAAGAAGGGCTTCACCAGGGGCCCTAAGATTGGCATGGGAAGGGCTGCCTGATACCGCGGACTACTATAGTAATGGCTGAGACAGTGTCACACATTCAATAAAACCAGCAACGTAATTATCAAAAAGTGAGCTAAGAAAAGGGTGTTCGAACAAAGCAAAGACGCAGCGGCTCAGCCTCCTACCGGCATATGCGAGTATTGAACATTGCACTGTGTCGGTCAAACTGGCTTGGAATGCACAAGCTGAGCTGACCGTCCTCTACCGAAGCGAACCACTATAATGCGCTCAGCCAGGGCTGGGTCGAAAAATTTTTTGTGTTTCCGGGGCCACGTGTCGTCGCCTGTCGCCCGGTGAGAAGGGAAGCCTTGTGCTACCTATGGGCTCAGAATGTGGCAGTCTGAAATAGCAAGTTTAGTCAATAAGGTATACAGAGTACTCCTGGTCAGCCAGCCATCCAGCCTCTAATGCAACAGTCACTTCCTAATATTTGACGAAATCCAAGCTCTCTCGTATAGTCAACAATTCAGGGTTGCAGCACAGCCATAGATGAATCCGTTAAGAATACAAGGGTCTTTCATTACTGACACTTTTTTCACCGAAATTTGCATCTTCTAAATGGCTTGACGGGGATGGGCCAAGATGATCTGAATTTGCTGAAGTGAGCGACTCTGAGAGGGGGATCTTTCAAATATACAGCATTGAAGAGCAGAAATACACATGCTTCATATGATCACCTCATTATTTTAAAATACGTAAGGAACTTCCTGTATACATATATAAAGACTGAGATCATAAAAGGTGGGTTGACAGTTAGATTTGGTTCTTTTGACATAGGTGGAAAATAGGATAATATAATTCACTATCTTGAAAGTCATTTAAAACAAATTTATTGTTCGTCGTAATCCTGTACAAAGAAAATTGCCTAAACTTGTGCCATTGTAAAATAAGTGTGTTTTGCCGTAAAATTCTACAGTGTTAGTGAATCTCGCAGCTGAAAATTATGTCACACACGTTCGACAACCACCGTGACAAGCTTCAATATATATAAATGCAGAAGAAGATCGCCGGTTGTGAAGCTACCATTGAGCCGTCATCCTTATCAACCTTGAGACAGTGGAATGTGCCGTAGCTTTTGTGATTGTGATAATCATAAACTGCACCAGCATTCTGTCAAAACAACAAAACTGTCTCATGTTCTTTATAGTAAAGGTAACAATACGTAATATTCTTTGAATACAGGCTGTAGCTTCAAATTTATATTATGTGCAGTGCATAACAACAAATAAGTAATGTATTGCAGTTGGTACTGTTCATTTTTGCCGTAATAAATAATTCGAACAGCCATAGATTTTTCGCTCATTTAACCAATAATTGCTTCAAATCCAGCTACTTTCATTCCCCCCACAACATTTGCTTCAAAACCGAATGGTAAGCCTTCTTTCTGGTCCTCATTATCATCACAATAGGCTATTTAGTTGGACCACCACATTGATCACCAATAACTGTTGTGCCATTGTGGCGATTTGTAATAATTGTTTTACTACAGCCAGCAATAATGTTGTCGTAATATGTTCGAAAGTTTTGATCCGATGCCATGATGGCTTAGCCTGGAATCAATTTTTGTATGTGCATCCATCTAACAGGAGTCGTGAGTAAAATGAGTCAAAACAGGTTTAAGAAGAATGGTAGGTGCTACAGACGCATTTTAGAACACTCTTAATAAAGACAATTAAAAAAAATATATTTCAGAGGGAAAAATTGAGCAATTTTCACCTATAGTGCTGGGACAAAAAGGTGCCTTTTGATCGTATGGTTTCAGCAAATATGGAAGACGCATTACACACCTGTGGTAAGATAAAATGCCAAGCATGAACACGCCTGCTTTGCGTAAATATGTTATACAACGATAGAGCAGTTGTACTCCTGGTAAAACTTGTCTTCACACTGGCATTCAATAATACGCGGCAAAATACAAGAAAATAAAAACACCCCAGCCTTTAAAGTGTCAACACAACATTTAGGCCCATATGGGGATACTCCGCAGTAAGATAGTAAGACACAAAAAGTTTATGGTCAAAAATATATATAATAAATAAAAATTTGGCATAATGTAAATGTAGGGTAAAATTTAAAAGTGAACAATTAATAAACATGGTTTTCTATTTGATTATGTATATTAATATGTAAAAGTTGTTGTATATATTTTACTGAGTTTATTTCTCCATTTATTTCTTATTTATTTATTTAAAATACTCTGTATTTTTATATTAAGCTTGTTATACTATGCAGATTTTTTAAACTTTTTTTTTTTTGAAGGTTATGCATTCGAGAGCAAGCTTTCAGATTGAATGTCATTTACAATACATGTTCTTTTAACACAGGATATATATACATATATATATATCGAAATATTTATCAGCTTAAATAAATTGACATTTGCGCTATTCATGCAATAGACTTCCACTTTCGAAACAATTCCTCAGAGTATTACAAAGTCACTGGCCTTTTCTGAGCGATGGTATTTTAAACACGGCTTCAATGTGTCGTTGAAGGTAGATACTTTATTGAATAGCTAGCTATTTCAATAAATTTAGTCCATTTAGTAAATAGGTCAAAATGTAAAGAACAAACATTCCTAATATATTAAATGGTCTTCTTTCGAGGCTAAGAATAAAGTAATAGCTTGTAATTTAAATAACACTCACTGTTTGACGGTGTGCAATGAGTACAATAAATTGTCATCGCTGGTTTCGCCTCAATTTAAATATAAGGTATACATACTCTTCACATACACTGATCTTACTGAGTAAGAAATATGGTTTTTCTAAGTCAGACATTTATTTTTGAGTAAACAGGAATAATAAATGAGCAAGAAATTAAATATCAATATTTTGAATATTATTGTTTTCTTGCTGAAGCATGGTTTGAATGTGCCACACTTGCAGCTTCGCCTGGGGGTGCGTGTAGGGTGAGTGATCACTCAGAAAGCTTACGATCTCATATAATGGAACCTGGAAGTAGGTATCTCTGAATCATACACTATGTAATATTGCCTGTGGTGGCTGAACGCCGAGGAATTACATTATTAACTTACTCAACTTAATAATAGTTAGTTAATTAAGAATTACCACAGTTAACTGCACTTGGCCATTGCCTTCTGTCTCTGAAGCTTCAGCCTCATCATGTTAGTGTGTGTCCGGATACTGTCTGTTTGTTAAATGAATTGAGTGGGCCTCTTCACTGTTCACCCCAGCCAGTATCAGAAGTCAGCACCAATGCTTTCATTGTCATTCAAGGTTGCAGTAATGCGTCTCCACTCTTCTGCTTCTGCAGATATATTGCAGTATGGAAGAAGCTATTTTCTTTCAGCTACAAAGAATAAGTGCTAACATATGTTAACCAGATAATACACTATAAAATACTACCAGTCAGGTTAAAACTTTATTTATCTTTCAGTCTCGTCACCTCGGGCTCGAGAGCTAATGCATCCATCGTCCAAAAGTCATCAACACACTGCCGAATTCGTCGGGTGTTCTCGGAATCTTTGCGTTTAGGAATAGTCGGACGCCAGCGGCAGGGAAGGGCTATTTGAAACGTTTAGTGGTTCTGGTCGGAAGGGCTAGGAACTTACAAAAATACTTGACGTCTTGAACTGCCATACATTTGCCTGACAGTGAATGTCAATACTTCAAAATTTATATTGAATGCAAGTTCTTTGCTCAATTGGTTCACAGATTAAAGCTCACTTAGTACTACGTTACCAACAGTAATGAGTTGAGATCAGTGCCAGCAACTTAAAAGGAAAGCCTTGGGAATTTCGAAAAATGGGTCTACTTTTTGGACACAGCAAAATGATACTGCAGGTGGGGAACAAAGATGATACGTAAACAAATAGGAACATAACACGGGGCTTGAATATTGTGCAGTGGGGTCAATAACTAGCTGAGATTGCAGAGGCCAGTGTCAGCTTTGGAGTTTAATTGGCTGTACCGGGGCCGTAGAACACAGTAGCTGTGCAGCCCCACCCTTACAAAACACAGGATGTGCGATTTTTTCACTGGTCCTCGGTAATCAAAATTGTTTAATACTTTCAAGAGCATAGCTTTCATATGATAAAGTTTTCAAGGATAAATTTGCTTTTAATTTATATTTTTAAATGTAAGGTGCTTCAAGATGCAGAAAAAGGTAACACGTTAAATATTTTATAATGTAAGGTAATTTTGAAATTGAAATGAAAATTTTTGAAATATGAAATTTTTGATTTTTTATGCAGTTTTTGAAAAGAAATATAATTGGTCTTACTTTTTGGGCATAGTAGTAGATGGGTTACATATCCCTGGGTGAGGGTGGAGAAAATAAAATAAAATATGTTTTCTACGATGCCAAGAACTTAATGTATCGCATCGATAATCAGACTGGGGAGGTCTGCTTGGAGTTTTCTGGGTATTTCCTCATGCGATACGCAAATGTGGGACACATACTATTGAAAGTCCAGATGAAAAATCCCTTATCAGTCCACTGTGTTTTGTAAGTGGAACACACGGCTTGCCGATGTTCAATAAAATACTATTTAATTTTTAATAATTAAATAGTATTTTTAATCTCTGCCAGTCTTTCTCCAAATCAATAGTTATTGTTTATACTTTTTAATGTTCTTGATATTTATGTTCCTATTGTGTTTACGTCATAACATTTTCCTGCAATTGTTTTTTATTGCTGTGTCCAAAAAGTAAGACCCATTTTCAATTTAAAATTCCCAAGGCTTATGGAATTTCAATTTTTTTTTTTTTTTTTTTTTTTTTTTTTTCCTTTTTTAAGTTGCTGGCACTGTCCTTGACATCTGTATAAAATTTGTCCTCAAAATATTCATTACTGTTTGAGTTACACTTGGCTTTGTGAGACACTAAAATTGATTTCAGCGATTTTAGAAATGTATGAATTAATTGAGCAAAGAACTTGCATTCAAGTATAGAATGTTGCAGAAGGCATTCGGTGAGCATTCCTTTATCGGAAAGAAATGTTTACAAGTGGTATAAACAGTTCAAAGAAGGCAGAGAACGCGTCAAATCTCGATTGGTACCGAAAATACTGAATTCACAAGCTCACACTGCATTGATTCCTCGTGACTTTTTTCACCAAAAAATGAAACCCATATCGTTCCACAACCACCATATCAACACCGTCCGACTTCTATTCCCTAAACTCAAAAGACCGCTCCGGTGACACCGTTTTAAGTCGATTGAAGAGATTCAACGTGAATCGTCGCGCTCTTTGAATGCCATCCCTGTTGATGACTTTTAGGATTGGAATAAGTGCATTGTGTCCGGAGGGGATTACTTTGAAGGTGATGAAATAAATTTGGAAGGATAAATAAAGAGTTTTTGAAAAAAAAAATAATTGGTCTTACTTTTTTGTAACAGTAGTATTACATTTTATAGTTATTATTATCACAGTTGACTTCTTGTTTAGCACTTATTCTAACATGCTTATAAGAAAGAAAATCCTTCTTATGAAGAAGTTTTCCATACTACTTTTTTAATATATCTGCAGAAGCTAGAGGATGGAATAAGAATTTATTACTTTACAACGCTGAATTATTCATCTCCAGCAAGCAATGAAAACATTAGTTATGACTTCTGATACTGAAAACAGGATAATTTATGAAGTTTTTAATTAGGAAATTATGCTCAATTCATTTGTTATGCTTGTAGATATGAATATCCAGTTTTTATACTTTATGATGGTACAGAGCTCATCACAGACATTTTCAAGGATTTTTTTTTTTTTTGGAAAAATTTTGGTGAAATGGTAAAATATTTAGTTAATAATATTAATTCTTAACTAATAATATTATTAAGTTAATTAATTTAATAATATTAATTCCTCTGGCGTTCGGTACCACAGGTATCGGGTTCAAATCCCGGCTTTGCCCATGGGTGTTGTAGTGGTTCGAATCCACTTTAAGCTGTAGGTTCCGGTCCTAATAGGATCGTAGAGCGCTGCGGGGGCATTGTCAACTCCGCGTCCGGGGCTTACCATCAAGTTACACGCGCCCCCTGGGTAATGCAAAGTGAGTAGCATTGGTGCAGCCGTTATGGCGAAAGATCACGGTCTATTTGCCAGCTGCATTAGAAGAAAATAATAATAATAATAATAATATTAATTCAAAGTATTAAATATTTGAATGTACGTGATTTGTTGATATATTTTATAAAATAAAATGTCTGACTAGAAAAAAATACATAATTTCTCAGTAATAAAATCAGTGTATCGTGAAGAATGATACATATATTTAAATTAGAATAATTGACTGATATTAATTTATTATTTTCAATCGTATTACACACCACGTGTTAAGGCAATTGAGCGTTATTTAAATTACAAATATTATATTTAAAAAATATTCTTAACCTCGAAAGAAGTTATTTTGAATATAATTAGAATACGTTTTTTTTTTTTTTTTATTTACTAAATGGATAAATTTATTGAAATAGCCCAAGCAATTTCAATAAAATTTATCTATTTATTCCTTCAACATTTTTTTTTTTTATTGAAGTTATGTGTTTAAAATTCTATCATAATAGAAAAACAGTGACTTATGAAAACTAATACTCTGAAAATTGATCAAGGTGGGAAGATATTTGCATGAGGTAAGTAAATCAATATAAATTTAAACTACAAAATTACTAAATGACTTTTGATATATATATATATATATATATATCCTGTGTTAAAAGGCAATAACATTGAAAAATGACATTCAATCCCTGAAAAAAAAAATGATACATAAAACTTCAAAAAAAAAAAAATGCAAAAAGTATATAATAGTTATGTAAGCAGAAAAATACTTAATATAAATAAAAATACGGAATATTTTTTAAATAAATAAATAAGAATAAATGGAAATAAACTTCAGTAAAATATACTTTGTACAGATTGCAACAACTTTTTTTACATATTAACCTTTACACTTAATCAAGTCATAAATTAGAAAACCATGTTTGTTTTAATTGTTCACTTTTTAAATTTTACTTATTTATTTATGTAAATTTTTTATTTATTTACATATATATTTTTATTATAAAAAAAACTTTGTATCTTACTATCTTACTATATAGATGCAATATCCCCCATATGAATAAATATTTGTGTTTGACTTCTAAAAATAAGGGTGTTTTTTTATTTTCTTATTATTTTTGTACTGTGATTATTGAATGCCAATTAACTGAAGATAGAGTTTTACTAGAATTTAACCTTTCTAATCGTTTATTACTCTTTTATTTTTTGCAAAGCAGGCATTGCAAATGAAATATTCATGTAGCATTTTATCTTACTACATTTGAGGGAATATCATGAATTGCATTTGTCATAACATTAATCGTCTTCCATATTTGCACAAACATATTTGATCAAAAACGTTTTATAATCCCATATATCTACTAAAACGTTTTTCCTATAGGTAAAAATTGTAATTTTTTTTTCCCTCTGAGAAATATTTTTTAATTGTCTTTGATGCCTTAAGGCAAGTGCTGCAAAGACGTTACTCACTTAGCACTACCCAGGAGAAGCGTGCAGCTTTAAGAGTAACACGACCCTCGCAACGCTCTACGATCCTGTTAGACCAGGACATACGGTTTAAAGTAGGTTCCGAACCACTACAAACATCCATGGCATCGCCGGGACTCGAACTCGAAACCTATGGTACCGAGTGCTAGCCATTCGGGCATTCAGGCCCCTATGAGAAATATAACTGTAGTAAAATAAGTTATTACCATAAATCGCCACAATGACTCTTAGTTGAAGTTCCTGGTGATCAAAATCGTGAGAATGATTTGTTGGATATTTACAGAGCCATTCGTATTATATTGTGATGAATAATGAAGTTAAGAAAGGGGCCTTGATTGTTTCAGTTTTTGCAAACAAATGTTAATGTAATTTTTAAGGGGAATGGAAAGTGTATGTGTTTGAAATAATTATTGGATCGAAGTTAAAATGAAGGCAGAAAATGTATATGTGTTCGAAATTATTATTTAATACAGCAAAAAAATAAGACGAATTTTTCTATACTATTTTATTACTATTTGTTGTTATTTTTTTATACACTTACTTTGCATAATAATAAATGTTCAAATACGAATTATGTATTCAAAAAGGATGAAATTGCAGTTGAAATTTATTTTTTATCATAGTGAGTTTCTTATTTCTTCTCCGACTACTTTCTATAAAGACATAAAGACTAGTTTTGATTTGTTTGACAAACAAAAATTCTTAGTCACAGTTTATGATTATCACAATCACAAAAAATCAGACATAATATCCGATATATTTCTAAGTTTTGATAATTTTTTCCAATAGATTTGTATTTCACAACCGGTGATCTAAATATGTATACGTACATATATATTGAAAAAGCTTTTTGTCACGGTTAAAAAATTGTCCGGGCTGATCTGTGGATTGACATACGCACATATCTTTCATACCCCATTGAATTTTAATACATTAGTCGAGATTCATAACACTAATATATTTTACACGGTAAAGTACACTTATTTTACACAATAATAAAGTTTAAGAAGCAATTTTCTTTTTTTTTTCACGGGTTGTTAATTTAATAAATTTGTTTTATAGGGGATGACTTCAAGATGCGTAGATTTAGACAGAACATGCAGATATTTTTCCTGCAAAATGTCCAAAAGGACTTCTAATTAAATCTAGCACCGATATTACTTTTTGAAAACCAAATAAGAAACTCATACAGCTTTATAGCAAATCCTCAGTCTTTTTTTTTTTATATAATGTATACAGGAAGTTCATACGTTGTTTTTACAAAATAGTAAATTGATCATAGCGTCAAGACTAAGAAAGAAACATAATGGCATTTCCTTATGTATCTTAGTCTTGATGAAAGATCCCATTTCCTCTCAGAAAAGAGTCACTTCAAAACACTTCTAACAAATTCAAATCATCGCTTCTTCAGAACATCCCCGTCAAGCATTTAGAGAATGCAAATTTCGGGTGAAAAAGTGTCAAAGTCTAATAGAAAACCATAACAAACATTATTCTTTAACAACGGGACATCTGCAATACTTTAGGTAACATGGCTTATAAATTGTTATTATACGAAGCCCCTACAGACTTTCTGTAGAAGATATCGTTAGGAGAATATTTGTTGCATTGAATAGGGAGAAACAGATTATTAACAACAGTCTTAACAACAGTCTTTCACTCGCCAGAGTGCTCTGTGAAATACTACTATTGACCTAAATTTTAACTTGTATTTCGGGTCTTTCTCTGAACTGGATGGAATTATAGACCTTTAAGGCTCCTTCTCACCGAGGCGACAGGCGACGACGCGACATGCGGCAGGCAAGAAAATTTTTCGACCCCTTCACAGCGAAACGTCAGAAATAGCATTACGCCTAGTGAAGTTCCGCTTCGAGTAGAAAGTTGGTCAACTCGAAGCGGTGCATTTCAAACCAATTTCAGGCGAACGCAGTGAAGCTAGTGATTGGTCAACTCTTCACGCTTAAACGCTTGTCGCCTCGGTAAGAACGAGCCTTTAGGTTTCTTCAATTCTCTTGCTTTTCCTTGTTGGGCATCGAACTTTACCCTTTTCTGGAACTCACTGTGGAATGCGATTGCTGGTTTCATAGTGAATATTGTTTTTCTTCATGGCTACTATAACAGTCCTTATTTTATCAAGCAGTCTTAGAACACCCTATGTAATCTTAAATTTGCGATTGGATTTTTTTTTTCTTTCAATTTTAAATTAATTTGGACATTACTTATTAAAGGTAAAATTACACATAGTTCTGTGGATCATCAATAAACCATGACAACAATGGGATATATATTACATAAATGTCTAACTAACTAACTCCCCTGGCACTACAGGGCATGTAGGACCATGGTCATTCGTCAACTGGAAGATTCCGAAACAGGAGATGTTTTCTTTTTACGGGGTAGGGTTGTCAGCCTTACGCCAAACACTCTACAAGTCAAATTAGACCGAGACTTACGGTTTGAAGTGAATTTCGAACCGCTGCAAACATACATGGCACCTTCGAGACTAGAACCCGGAATCTGTGGCAGAGCACTGAACACTCGGCCATCAGGATCTACCTAGTGATATATATATATGACTAGGTAGACCCTGATGGCCGAGTAATATACTTAATACTTAATAAGGATGTAAAAATGAAGTGTCTTTTATTAAAAATGAACAAACAGTATATTGCTTGAACCATGCCATCTTTTTTTTTTTTTTTTTACTAAGAAAACTAGATATATGATAATGAATTGTACAGTCTTAATAATATTCATAATGTGTCTAAGTCTACGATATTTTTAAATAATTTTATAAAAAATATATGATATTAAAAAATGTATAATCTTACATTGAGCACTATCCTCAATTGAGAAAACTATTTTGTATCTAGAGCATTTATAAATAAATTAAGCAAATCTGTTAAATGAATATGATAAAGAAATATGAAATGGTTTATAAACTGTAATGTTATCACATACTCTGTTTCATAAAGCTGCAGAAAAGCGGAAGTAGAATATTTTTTTAATTATTATGCTGAATATCTTTTCAAAAAATTTCATTGCTTCATAATTTCTTTTTTAAGTTTTTTCATGGTTTATTGTAGGGGACAAAATTGTAAATGTTTTCACAGTGAAATTATTTTTATATTAGAGTAATAACATTTATTATTTTTTGAAATATGATAACATTATCTTTATAGGAATTACTTTTATTCTTTCAGTATTGATCTTCAGGAAATATACATCAGAATAAAAGCTGGTCTTGTTTGACCTTGGTCATTTATCTGATATCGTAAAAACTTCCTTTCAAAGCAAAACGTATTCATTGACGGTATTTATAGCGATACCGCAACAAATATTTAGAAAGAAAGGAAATTTAGATATAGTGCAGATGACCATTCGAAACTTACCGCAGAAAAATGAATGAACATGTACTACTTCTTTCTCAGAAGGAATATTGCACTTCCGTCCGAAATGCAATTGTTCTATTCACAGTAACAATCAAATCAATACATGTTTCTTCTGGCATTAGAAAAGCCATAGGCAATTTAACATATATAAGAATTTAATCGGTGATTTAAATGGTTATTTTGATAAATGATGTTATAAAATGGTCAAAAGAATTCCAATCCTTTTGTAAAAAAAAAAAAATTAAACAAATATCTAAGATGCATTTTGAAATGCATTTTTTGTCCATATGGTATTTATTTATTTTTCCTCGGTTATATAATGTGCAGTAAATAGCATTTCAAATGTTACAGAGATAATGGGTAAAACTGAAATACATGTTTCAATTCTTTCCTGCTACAAAAAAATAACTTATAGAATTATCATAGATAAGGGGAAATTTTTGAAATATTTTTAAATGTCAGAAATAAATTGGTGAAACTTATATGTTGCTTGGTTGTATAGTATCTAATTTTTATACTCTTTAAGAAATGATTTTTTTCTCAAAATATATTCAGACTTTTCAGTAACTTTACATTTTTTTATTATTGTTGTATATTGATGGGTATCATTATCTTGAACAGGCCACCTGTAGCAAAGGAGTGGCAGGGAATTCCATGATAACTTTTAGAATTTACTGGAATATAGAAAAACCCAGAAAAATACCACAAGTCTGCCGGACTGTCGATGCGAGATGTTATCACATTCACCACAGTTTCTTTATCTCTGAAAGCAATGACTACAACGGGCGCCACAAGCTGATTTGAGGCTGGGACCTCCTGTACCCTTGCTGCGCGTGTTACTATGGCGTCACTTCACAAACTATAATAAAAAAAGTTGATATCATAGAGTTTGAAGTATAATAATATATACATGCTTCCTTGAGATTTAAATATGTAACAAGACATGAATTATTAATTAAATTATCAATTTTCATGTATTATCATATCGTGCCGTATATGTTTTTTTTTTCAGTAATCCTAGTCGTTCCGGATGCAGAAATTCTTTATTCATACATTTCGTACTAAAAGAATAATTCTATTCACAGTTCTGTTGAAACGAAAATGTTTTAGCCTGGAATACGTTTAATAGATGGTATGATTAAGGCTCTTAATAGATGATTAAGAATCATGCATAGGAAAAAAAAAGAAAGAACAATCAATGTCGTAGCCATGATGACAAACTTGAAATTTTTTTTATAAAACTGAAAAGTAATATATTATGTGGGTGGGGGGGTCGAGAGACACAAGGAAAAAATTCATTGGACCAATATTACAAAAAGTTTTGAAAATACAAATTAACTTAAAATTAATATAAAATAAATCGTAAGCTGAAAAATTGCTAAAACGAGAAAAAAAATTAAAGGATCAAATTTATTGTGCCCATATTATAACTTTTTGACGCACCTAGTATGTAGGAAATCAATACCTAAATCGGCTCTACTAATAAGAAGAGCAGCTCTAATACGTGGAGGCCTTCCATATGGCTTTCCATGTGCCTCTAATGCTATTTGAATCAATCATATTGGATGGCAAGTGGTAATAGGCCATTGAACAGACATTCTGAATTGGATACATGTCTAGAAAATATGTTGGGCACTATAATTTCATCTGTATCAAAAAAAATTCAGAACAGCAAGGGTAACATGGGGCCGTTGACTGTCCTGTTTACAGATATATTTGCAGAGGTTTCGAAAGTAGAGTTTGATCGCTGCCATCAAGACACTTAAAAGGAGGAACATAATAGTGTTTATGCAAGGTCTCCATAAGAACTCTTTACAATTTCAAAAATGTATTTTTATTTCAAATGAACAGATGCATAAGCAAAATTTATTACAAAATAAGAATTATATATTAATTTTTGCTTTTCATTTATTTTTTTATTTAGTTTAGTGCATCTGTGTGGGGCATTATGCATCTCACGAGACCCATCGGAGCGGTACTCGGTTTCTTGTCATGAAAACAATACCATTAATAATTCCTTGCCATTTCTTGTCGCTATAATGGATGGTGGGAAATAAAAATCAGTGATCCTCTACTTTAGATTAGTTATACATATATCTTTGTTTGATACAAGATATCTTTTACATAATCCCGTAGAAAAGAAATCGAGAGGAGTAATATAGGGTGAGCGACATAGCCTGGGAATTGCACTTTCTTCCCTATCGCCCCCTTCAATCCAGCAGTATGGAAAGGCCAGGTCTGTTTCGGAACCTAGAAACAAATCAATCGGAGAAGTGGTACCTAAGACTACCTACCTACCATAAAGACTTTTATCTCCATTTACTAGCTTAAGATTTAAATTGTTTGATGGGGTATAACGGCTATGACTTGAAATCAGTGTGTCACCAGTTCTGACACAGCTTTATTTAAAAATTGGTACAGATACATGATACAAAAATAGAAATAAAAGACATCCCACACAGGTGAAGAAAGTCTTTACACAGAATGCATCAGAAGCAATTTGTTTAAAACATAAGAATTAGAAAGTGTTTGGTAAAATTAAAATAACATAAAATACAATATTTAAGAGACTTCGTGGATTAAAATTGTTTATATGTTAAAAAGTTCGATAAAAAAGCTAATGTGAAATGATAAAAGTCCATTAAAGATTATGCTATATGGTACATTATATAGAACACCATATAGTAGATGAGAAGGAGGTATGGTACACCATATAGTAGATAAGAAGTTTAGTTCATTCGTTTGATAAAGCAGCTGAATTGATGAGATGAAACATTTTGTACTTGATCATGATGAACTGAAGATCACACAACTGTTAGTCGCTGATATTGAAACAGACTTGAAGATCATAACTACTCTACGAACAAGCAGTTTCGAATGAGGAGGTGCATCATCTTGTTGAAAAAAAGAAGGTTGATTGAAGTCATTTAGTTTTGGTGTCACGCATTCAGTAAAAAGGTCTGTTAATCGCAGTAATTTATGCCTTGTCATAAAACATGAATCCGCAACACACAATGATCTTGGCACTACCTCGCTGAAATTCCCTAGTCCCATGTAGTTTTTCTGATTCCCAGAATCTCGTATTGTGTATATTCAATTTCTCCTTAAATATGGAAGGTTGCTGCAACACTAAAAACAAGCTCGGAGGAAGAATGTTTCGTCCTCAGATCTCTCGTTCCCTGTGTTAATTGCAATCTCTTTTCATCTTGGTTTAACGTTTGGCTCTAGTTACCTGCAACAATTGCACTTTGTAAGAAAATAATCGCAAGTTTTTGTGTAAGACATTGTGTACTGTTGAAGGTAACCACCTAACTGTCTGGTGGCAGAACGAAAAGACTTTCTGGGAGAACGACCGAAGGCTTTTCTGACATGTTCAATGTATCCTCTGATGTTATTGGTTGTCCATTTTCCCCGCTTCCATAAGTTTCTTGTTTCGTGCACGTGTTGATGAACGCAAAGGTGAAAGTTTTTCGCACTTATTTCTGAAGTTTCTCTGAATCTGCAGATATAATTTTGTTTCAATAAATCATGGTACAAACAGTACCTTCTTTTGAGAAATAGCCATTTTGCAAGGGATTCAACCAACAATTATCTTGATTCATCAACAGAGTACCTAAAATACCCAACTACAATTTGACAAAATCTTGATAAGCATTAAGTGCTTGAAACAAATGCGATGAATAACAACGAGGAACCTTTGCAATAAAATGCTGAAATTATAAAGATATTTTATGAGCACCTGTATATCACATACAAGGCCCTATACAGTTTCTAAAAGGACAAGGATTCAATTAAATTGGTGGTGTGCATTACTATCAATGCTTCAAAAGGAGTACTTTAGATGGAAACTTGACAAAGTTTAGCATCAAAAGTTGGGCTCCTTAATTGAAATTTATTCTGGCTTTTCATCGATACAACACCCAAATGCAAAGCAGTTACTCATAAAAACTCTCTGAGCGGCTGTAATATTAGCTTCTTTGAAGTACTATAATGGTATGCCCTTGACTTGTAGTAATATCCCCTTAAAGGACAATAGTATTATCCTCCCTAAAGGACAATAATTTCATCCTCTCTCCCTGAAGGGCAATAGTCATATCTCTTAAAGAACTGTAGCATTTTCATCTTTGAAAAACTATATTATTTCCCTGACAGGCTTTAATATTAAAGACAATACTGTTATTCCCCTCTACGATTGTAGTCTTGAATTGTCCTTCTAACGTTGTCTTTCTGAAGAAAAATAGTGTAATTCCCTGGAAGGACAATAATATTATTTAATAGTATTATTTTTTTCTTTATAAATTTTTTTTAATATCGTGTTGTCGAAACTACTAAATTCTGTTCCCTTAGAAAATTGGCTTTTCCTTATCTGTGACTTTTTAAACCACACGAACGATTCAATTGGTTCTTAAAGAAAACGTTCCACGATGACCCCCTGCAGATACATTTTTGTTCATATTAGTTATTGTAAAACATGAAGGATCAGTGATAAGGGTGCTGATCTCCATAGAAGCAATACAGGTTTTAGTATTCGACTTTCTTTTTCTTTTCCGACTTTCTATTCGACTTTCTTTTTCTTTTCCGACTTTCTATTCGACTTTCTGTTTTAGTATTCGATTATCGAAATTCTGAGGTTGCCTTTAAAAGTAACTGCATTGAATTGTATATGCCATACATTCTTTTCAGTGAAAATCTCTGTGACTTTTTATATCAAGTAAAAGATACTTTCCAACGTGTGAGAAACTATTCTCTAAAAGTTTCCACAATTTCTGTTCACTAAGAATATTTTTTAAAGATCCTAAATATTTGAAATAGACGAATATTTTGAAGCTTGTTCTTGAATTTCTAAAAGCTGTTTCAATTTGACAATTTTAAAATGAGGTGTTTACTAATTGTCTCAATTCTAATGATTTATATCAGTTGTTCATACCCAAAAGAAATGAATTTGCAAGAGATGAAACAATTTATAGAAACAAGTCTGAAAAGGATGAATTTAAAGCAAAGTGTCCCACTTAAAACAATCATGCAAATTTTGAAAGTGCCTGATAAAAAAAGTGTTCAAAGTAATAAGAATAATGCGTGTTTAAGAATTGAAGAAGTCAAAAGTAAGTTATTATGACTATTTAAACTAAATTCCATCTGTTTTTTTTTTTTTTTTTTTTACTGTAGCATTTCATATTTTTGTTATTATTAATCATGTCATTTTAATTTTTGTAAGTTATATATATATTAGCTTGAATAATAATAATAATATCATTTATAAATATAGTAGTAATATTAATTATTTTTTAATGATAATAGTTTATTTAAATATTGAAATTCTTAAGAATGATAAAATGTATATATTTTTTTTTTTTTACTCTCTTAAAAATTAATGATTACTTTGTTTATTTATTAAATTTAATTACTATATTTGGTACAATAGTAGTTGCTTTTAATGTATGACGGAATTGTGCATATTTTAAATTGTTTGAATTAAATTTTACACCTTAATTTATAAAAAAATGCTTCCATCTTGAATTTAAAATAGGTTTTTAAAAATAATTTTTATAATAATTCAAGTGATTATTATATAAGTAAGTTTATTTCAGTAATTTACTTTAAAAATGTTATAAATATAAGAAAAGCTTTCCTTTTTTCATTGATTACGAATTTTTATGTTTTATTATTATTATTATTATTTTGAAGGTTTATAAAATTTCCTTAATCTATAATTTCTATAATCAAATACGTTAATTTTGTTTATAAATAAAATATAACGAATTTGAAAATATGGAGACATGGCTAAAAAATTGAAATATAATGTCGTATTATTAATTTATCTTCATTATAAGCAACTTATACAAATTATGTTACAAAATATTTTAAAAATATATTTTATTAACAGGAAATACATAAATTATTCCAGTGAATGTATGAATAATTTAAATTAAAAATGATAAAATTGAGATGTTGTAGATGGATTGTTGAATCAGAATTCAACACTTAACAGTGAGAGAGCTAAAGCAATGAAATATTTGGAAGGGTTTACTTATTAGTTAAATTGACTCAGTTGAACTTAAGACCGATAGACAATATTCATTTTTGCAAGATTTGATGTAAAGTTATAAAATTAAAAATTTAAGAAACCTGTTGCTAAGTAAATTTTATGCTTTTTTTTTTTTTTTTTTTTATTTTTTTTTTTTATTTTTTTTTTTTTTTTTTTGTAACTTAACTTAATTTTAAGCTTTTTTTAGTAACTTTTTTTTTTTTAAACTTTTTTGTAACTTTTTTTGTAACCAATTATCAACAAGTAGGAAAATATTACGTAGAAAACTTAAAAATATCTTTAAAATAAATTCGGGTTTTAACTATTTCTATGCAATCTGATATCTGAATTTGAATAATCCAAAATTAAACTATAAAAATATTAATATTTCCTTCATAATGAGATTTTTGAATAAAAGGTAAGGATTAGAAATTTTTTGTTCATGACAATCTAAAAATAATTATAATGAGAGGAAAACCAGGAATTTAAATAGTGATGGATTACTGGACTGTGATTACTAAATTTTAAAGAGCATATTAATAATCTGTCCTCATTATTGACCATTAGAGACCATAGAGATCGTTAGAGTTTTTGCATGGAACTTAAATTTCCTCTTTGATTTAGCTTCTAAATTATTTTAACCGATAAAACCTTATAATAAATAATAGTAATATAATAATTTTTTACTCTATATGACACTAGTTAATTCAATGTGAAAAACTAATATTTGTTGTAACTTAATAATGGTAATTTTTGCGATACACACATGAGGAAAAAAACAACAAATGGACCTCTGATGAAATTATGAAACGAAAGACTACATAAAAATGTCCTCCAGTTAGTTTGAAGGTAAGATATTTACTACACCAATTACGTTAATATTTTTAAATGAATAATATATTTCAACCTATTCATTCAAAGAGATCACATCCAAGTCACGAAGCCATTCTAATTGTTTAAACTAAACAACGATTGATACACTAAATGTTCTCTTCTAAATCTGACAATGTTTAGAATTTTTCGTGTTTTTCTCTCCTACAACATGCGAATGCTCTGTTATCCCTGAAATTCTTTGAAAGGCAAAAATCCTCCTTATCCCCACCAGTATAAAATTCATGACATATATAAGTTCTATGGCGTGATTTAAAAAAAATGTTCTAAATGACAAACCAATCGTTATCCGATAAAGAGCTAAACACTTTTAAGGTGAGTAGCGCAAATGAATGAGCAAATTATATTTTATTTCACTAAATTATAAAACGTTTAGAAATGAATACAGAATTTTAATTTTAATTTTTAGTGATAAGAGAAAACGATTACCATCGAATATTCTTATTCTATTTATTCTTATTCTTTCATTGGTATGCGTCGTAAAAAAAAAAAAAATGGCAAAGGAAATACCATGCGACCCTATCAATGGAAAAAGAGCCATTGGGAAGAAGATTATTACCGTTTCAACTCTCACAAACGCCCCCAAATAACAGATTTGACGTTTTTGTGGACTATTAGGATCCATCATCTCGAGTGGCACTCTTTAATTTTTCGTTGTGCCACATCCCCGTTTTTGATGGCAGGTGAAGGATATCCTTGGTTACCACCAGATCGGTCGTATTCTTAACCTCCAAGGAGGTTAATCTGTTTGCCTTTTGAACTTTTGGAATGTCTGCTGCAGATGGGGAAGGAATTTTATAATACGTACCGGAGATCGTGCGAACGCTTCGCATTCCATCTTCTGGACATCTTTTTATGACAGCCTATTTTCACGATCTGATTTCTTCAACCATAAAATCTTCTGGCTAGGATTTTTTTTTAATAAACTTAAGAAGAAGTGAAAAATGTGTCAATTAATTAGTTTTTGATTGCTTGTTTTCTACCATTATTACTATAATCATGATTGAAAAGATGAGTTTCAAATAGAAGCATTCTAATAACCCTTGCAATAAATCAACAGATCTAAACATTTATGCGTTTACATCTGAATAACAATTCTATATGCCCAAGTGTCTGTCTGTTGATTCAAATTATTCAAGGGCCGTTTCTGAAGAGGATTGTTTCAAATAACGATGGTACCCTCGTTGAACTGCAAAAGAATTAGTCTCATTTTACTGTTGTCAATTAATGTGTTTTGCTTAATAGCATGGATATTCTCACAAAAGAAAAAGGAAATCAAGAGGCATGCTGATATTTAATAATTTTACAATACCCTCATATATCATTTGCGGTTAATATCTTCCCAGTGCAATTCAGATGTATCTTCCTTGTATTTGAAAATCGTATGGCAGTATAATTTCTAAAAACTCCTGTCAAGTAATCTGAGTTTATATTAGGCCTACTGTTTTAATCTACGCTACGTCTGTTTTATTTTCTCCCCAAAGCAGGAACTATACCATTCTGATCAATTCCTATGCTATCAACTTCCCTTACTAAGGTTAGGTTAGGAGTTGACAAATTCATATTTACTCTGCACCCTAAAATCTGAGGTGGAAAAATGTAACAAATGTATTAAATATTTGAGAAATATTAAGTGTACTCATCTTTACATTGATTGCCAGATATGTATTTATAACACTATCCATTGAAAAGTTATTTTGAAAAGAGAATACTGATAGCCATTAACTGACGCAGGGTTTCTATCGTTGGTACGGTTTCTTTAGTTCGAAAACATTATAGTAAGCGAATATGTCATTTGCAAGTCTCTGCTTGCAAAAATAATTCCCTGAACCATAATAATTCCCTGAACTAACTATGACGAGTGAATCGTGTTTCTCTTCACTTGTAATCGTTGTTTTCTTTAATATTTATCTTTACCAATTCTTTGTCCCAAATATTTCTTATTATATCCAAATATTTCTTATATTTATTTATCTTTCCCAATTCTTTGTCCCAAATATTTCTTATTATATCCAAATATTTCTTATATTTATTTATCTTTCCCAATTCTTTGTCCCAAATATTTCTTATTATATCCAAATATTTCTTATATTTATTTATCTTTCCCAATTCTTTGTCCCAAATATTTCTTAGAAAAACAATATTTACAACTCACTTTCCACGTAATTTTTTTTTCACTTTGAAAACATGTAAAATTGCAACACAAGCATAATCCACTCACATAATGGGTAACAAGATTTTTAAAAATTAAATGTTAGCTAAAATTAAGATTTAAATTAATTTATTTTATTAGACAAATGTGATATTTCAAAGAGATTCTCAAATATGATAAAAAAGCCTTTGGTAAGCGTTTTCCAGTCACCAAAGTACCTTGTCACCAAAATGAATCAGTAAAAAGCTTAGATATATTATCTAAGTGAAAGAGCTGTTTTGCTTGCTTGACATCATAAATTAAAAAGTATCTTTGTATGTTAAAAAATTTTTAATAATTGCACAAAACTATTAGAAATAATTTTGGATTTCAGTCGTCTTAAATGATTATTACAAATTAATCAGTAAATAACACTTTAATTTTTCTTTACAAAATTTGTTATTCGTTAATAAGTATCAATCACGTGTTTGTTGAAAATTAAATTTAAAATGTGTTTTCTTTTTTTTTAATATATAAACAAAATAGAGACATGGAGATTTCTTTTATTATAAGCAGCTGTAAAAAATGTTTCTTGTATAAATTACTTTGATTCCCTTTTTTTAAAAGTCCTTCCATTCTTTCTTTATTATTATTACTTTTACTTTGGGAAAAATAAAATTAAAAGAAAAATGTCTTGATAAAATAAAAAAAATAAAAAACGGTTTTTAAAACAGGTTTTAAACATGTTAAAAATAGTTTTCAAAATTTTTAGTGTATGTTTAGCATATTAATAGACCGAAAATTTACACCAGGTACTGAATGTTGTTATAATGACGATATTTGTACTCTGTATTTATGTGGAATTTCAGGTATTATTACGTTCAGGTGCTTTTGAAGAAGTTTATAGGATTTTCCAACCTTAAATTTATCACGTTTACTGCATTATTGTATTATTTATTATTAAATATACGAAGTCTTTTAAAAAATGGAAAAAAAAATATTTATTGGCTTTCAACAAATGTGTGATAAATTATGATAACATTGCAAAGCTATGAAATGTTCAGGTTTTTTTGTGTTCAACTGAAAAAACCGCAACTACTTTTGTAGGAAGATAGTAAAAATAACTTTTCTCGATTTTTATCTGTGAGCATTACCACAGGCCATTAAAATGAAATTTTTACTTTGTAGGTTAATGAAATTTTCATAACTTTTGCTGTTTTTTTTTTTTTTATTGAAAAAGGCACAATTATTTATACTGAAAGATAACAAAAAATAATTCATCTCAATCCTTATTAGTAAGGATCGAATTATCCCACCGCAGACTTTTATTAGTAAGCATCGAATTATCTCACCGCAGGCTTTTAAATAAATCTTGGTAATCTCGGTAATCTTTGGTAATCATTGGCTGCCTTAGAGAGGAGCTAAGTGAATTGAAACCCTCCCCTTATGAATGGACTTTCATGTAAAATTCATCTGGGTTAACAGTATTTTGTCAGTTTAAAAAAATCTTCTTAGTCTTATCTGCTTTAAAACATGTTTCATCAATAACATAAGTAATAAAACATCTTCAGTTTAATTGACAGATATTTGCAAAAATAATGAAGTATAAAAATAATTTCTTATATTACTTACGGATAGGGTTAATTACGTATTTTTATTAATACAATTCAATATTATTTTTTAAAAAAGAACTTTTTTGTTCCATAGTTTAGATTTTCCAATAACCAATCTCCTTGAAAGATTTCCTAGCAGAGTTCACTTCATTACAAACAATGAAATTATTACTAAAAAATTCCAATAACACAAATTCCTCTATCACTTTCAATATAATTAAAATGCCTCTTTCACTCTTAAAAGGAGTCCAAACTCGTCGAAGTATTTATAATTTTTTTTTTTTTACAAAATAAGTAATATTATTTGCGTGTTCATTTTTTTTTAATAGAATATAATTTTAATCTCGAAGAGACTTTTCTTATGTCTTTAATCTAAAATGTTTAATAATTTCAGGAGCAAAACTTTCATGTAATAAAGTTTTCAAGGATAAATTTGCTTTTAATCTATATTCAAATACACTCAAGAGCCAAAACATTATGACCACCTGTCAATAACGAGTTGGCCCACCTTTGGCTCGCAACACAGCTTCAACTCGCCTTGGCATGGATCAATACCACCACTTAATACCAGTTAAATACCACTTGCACCTGATCACGTGCCTTCCACGTCATCCAGGCGAGTTCATTGCAAAATGTAGGGGTGGTCATAATGTTTTGGCTCTTGAGTGTATAAGGTGCTTCCAAGATGCAGAAAAAAAAACACGTTAAATATTTTATAATGAAAGGCAATTATTAAATATTAAAGATAAAATAGTGTTAAGCCTCTTTTATAAGAGTTAATAAGCATGTTGTATAAGAGCTAATAAGCATGTTGTATAAGAGTTAATAAGCATGTTGTATAAGTTAATAAGCATGTTGTATAAGAGTTAATAAGCATGTTGTATAAGAGTTAATAAGCATTGAATTAAATTTCAACAAAATTTATAAGTTTATTTAATAGGGTTCTTGAGAATGCTTCACTAGATCACAAACATAAAAAAAAAAAAACATGAGGCATTTTTTAATTGATTTTAATATCATAAAATCTGTTTTTAAGACTAATTTAAAGGGTCAAGAAAGATTTTTCAATCATTTTTTCCCTTATAAAAGGATGTGATTTGGATTCTCTCACCATAATGTGGCAGATTCATTTACCAGTTTCAGCAACGTAATACTCTTGAAAATAGATTCCCCCAAAATTAAAACCTCATGCCATCTCTAATGACAGTCAATCTCCTGTCCATGCATTCTGGAGTTGAGTATCCAGTAATAAATCAAGATGAATGAGAACGAGGTATTGCTTTTCTTAGATGTTTCTTATTTAACTGATTCACATGCGAAAAAACCCTTGTAACTAGCTGAAAAATAGTGAGATATAATAGTAGCATTGTCTGATCATTCCTGAAATGCTATAATGGCTTGTTGGGACTTTGTTGTGGCAATGCTTTTCTTAAGTTTCTAACCTCCATCCATTTGGCAAAGATTTAAAGTATGCTATTGTAATACAATCAAAGGGCGTACGCGAAGCAAAATTTTCTCGCTTTCAAACAAGACGTATATCGAGGTGGAATTATTCAAAAACTACTTTTTTTTTAATGCTTAATTTTTTTTAGTTAACGATCGAGTATAATTTTTTTATTCTTATTTTTTTATTTCTCATTTAATTAAGTTACTATAAATTTTTAAATTTCCTTAAATTGTAATGGGCATAGATCAAAAGCTACTCTACTTCAGTTCAACATGTTGGAGGTTATAGTCGCTAGCGACCAAGGTACCACTGTATTTAGTTTTTACAATAGTTTTATTAACCTACAAAATAAATGAATTAACTTTTAAACAATTTATGTATCGTTTGAAATGCATCATTATAAATTCTTCTTCTTATTATTATTTCAGTGAAACCAAAAGTATACTGAGGTACAACTTTAAAACGGATCTAATGAGAAAAGAGCTCAAGGCTAATCTTCTGGTTGAGCTCCATGGCCTTCAAGGGCAAACGCTCGACAAGATCCAAAGAAATGTCTTCGAGGCTATCATTCGGGTGCGTAAATTTCCAGGTAATAAAACTACAGGAATCAAACAGCACTGCAGCTCCACGGTGACAGACGGCGTGGTCGAATTAACTTTCGACATATCGGGGCTTTGCAAATTAGCAAAGAAAGCACGCTTGCAGAAAGCGAGCATGACTCTGCTGCTTCAGAAACCACCTGCAACGAAGCCAAAGGATTTCGATGGGATATCCGTCAAGGGTTTTGTGTTGCATCGTTTGAGCAAGTCCCGCTCGGACATATGTGACAGTTTCACTCCAATAGAGCACGCGATAGAAGGAATATAACTTTCAAGAAGAACTCCTTCAGCATAATTTTTTGAATCCTTGTATCAAACATGAAGCCTTCATTTTGCTTATACTAAAATTTATGTAGTGTTGCTAAAGGAAGTTATTAAAATTTTGCTAATCTCTGTATATATATATTTTTTTGAAAAAGTTTATTTATGTGGATTTCAATTCTTACAAATAGAAAAATGAATTCAAATTTGTAAGGTGATCACATATGTCTATATGGCATATGTTTATATCTTCTTAATAAATCGCAATAGCCAATTAAAAAAAAAACATTTGGTCAAAGTAATTTTTATAAATGTTCGTTATTTATTTGTAAGAAAAGTAATCGCATTTTCTTAAATGATATTTTCTCTTCAGTTGGCAGTAGCAGTAACATTACGTGAATAGCAACAATGTAATAACATTGTCAGATTCACTGTTGATTGTTTTGCGCAGTTCATCACATATTTTTAGACTATTTTCGTAATTTATTTTCTTTAGATAGGTCTGAAGGAAAACCACATATAAAATTAAAATATCATATTTTGTTTAAAGAGATTATCCTTTATAACAATTATGTTACTATTACTTTTTTTTAAATTCAATTTTTTTAAGAACGTTTTCTGTTTCTCTCTCTCCAAAAAATGACAATACTTAAAATCAAATATAATGCTAAAGAGGCTTTTAATTGTTGATCCTAAAACATTGATTACAGTTATGTATTTTTTAAATTAGTGAATTAGTTGTCTTCAAATTTTTTTTATCTGGGTAAATGAAGTACCTGATATTTTATCCGCTTTAAAATGGTGCCCAAATACGGAAAAGTTTCATCAAACAAATTTTTTTTTTTCTGCATGTTCATTTCCGCATCTATATTAACAGATATATTGCACTCAGTTCTATATTATAAAGAAGCAAACATGTATTTTGAAAATTTTGTCAAACATAAAATTTAAATTTGGTTTCAACCTTTTATATAATGAAATGTGATAAATATACAAAATTTCAGTTCTCATTAGATTTTAATTTTCCTTTTCTTCTGTAAATTCCATGTAATTTCCATTTGTAAGGGAAATTTGTTTTGATAATACCGATTATAATCATTCCAAATATCCAAAGAGCATATTTTTAATTTCTCCATACACTTCTATGCTCTTCGTCCTCGAATTTAGTCGCAAAATAAAACACTATATCGATAGCGTTTTTGAAACATAACTTGTGATGTTTCATCTTTTTATTAAAACTTAACAAACCATCATTGTATGGGAAAAAAACATAAATTTATCACCACATTGTCTTATTATAATAGAGGTTTTGCATACCGTATTTTTAGACGTCCGTTAGCTTTTTCTCCCTAGCGCATGCTCATAGGAAATTGCGCATGCGTATCTGTAATGATGTTTCCTATGAGCATGCACGTTAGGAGAAAAGCTAACGGACGTCAAAATACGGTATGCAAAAACTCTCTAATAAATTAATCCTCACACAAACCTTGTTCCTGTAAATGTAAATTTACAGGAATAAAGTTTTTTTTTAATTTTTAAAAGTTTAAAGGAAATTTTACAAATATTTTTTAAAAAATGCAATAATAATGTATTATTTATGTAACATAAAATTGAAATATTACACCACAAAATAAATAAAAAATAAAATAAAATTATATTCTATGCACAAATTGAGTGTACAATGTGATGTGAAAACTTCTATTAATAAATTTTAATTATGACTTACAATAAAAGCTTAATCAATAGTTTTTCAAATTATGCATTTGAATAAAAAAATTTTTATTATAATTTTTTTTTTTTTTTTTGTCATATACTACATAAGATTTTATTTCATCAAAATTTTGTAACTTATGATCAGTGGCTAAATGCGTATTCGTCCCATGGTAGCTAAAGATTTAGAATTATTTTTAGGTAACACTAGTTCAGCGATTTTGTAATACTTTCATAAAACAAAAAATAATAACAATTATTGAGCTCTAGAGGAAAGAGGGGTAAGACAGTAAACCCTAACTTAATAGTTTCATGCTTGTACTCAGAATGCAGCAAATAAAGGCATAATAGTAATCATACACACGTAGATAATTTTTAACGTTCCATGGTCCTTAATTTGAGTTAAGAGCAATGAAATAAAAAATTAAATTTTTGAGATAGGGGCAGGTAAAACAGGTTACATAGGAAAAAAACACAAAAACAACATTTTATTTTTAAATTAATTTTAATTTTCGATCAATTTCAAACTGATAGGAACAAAATGAGGTATTTATTTAGAGAAATCATGTTAATTCATCCGGATTTTGGGTGTCAATCTCTTGCATAATTCGGGTAACAAATTCGTCTTCATCATCACGATCAAATCTCTCGCAGTCATCGTGGGCGCAGTCTTTATAAATGGCACAAAAACCCTTTCATCTGTAGTTAGCCAGAAAGACTTAAGTTTGGTCGCAAGAGCATGTCTGATTCACCACTATCTGCATCATCGCCAGTCGAAGGCACGCCGGCTTCTGTCTCCTCCTCAGAAGACCACAAAAGGGTTTGCCTCACACTAAACAAGGCGCCGACTGAAACGAAGCGAACTTACTTACACGACGGCAAAACCTACCAGAATAGTTCATGAAACATTGTGTCACGTGTCTTTAATGTAAACAAAGCTGGAATGTAATGAGTCACCTCACAAACAATAATTTTTCAAAAATATGTGGCGATTTCTAGAAAACATAGTTCTAGCCATGGAATTGATAGCACAATGTTCAGCGTATGCGACTGGACGTATATAAACTGTAAGCCGACATGTAGTATATTTTGCTGGAGAAAAGGGGAGGCTGCCGGTTTGGCCCTTTTTTCTTTAAGAAACTCAATTATCCTGTAAGATTCATTAAAAAATTAACAACCTTTAATATATTGTTCATGTTTATATAAAAAAAAAAAAAGTCTTCAGTTTCATATTTACCATGATAAAAATATTTATATCAGTAAATTAATTTTATTGAGAAAATAAGTAAGTAAGCTATTAATGAAAATTTGACAAAATAGTGAAAAATAAAATGAATATTGTTTATCTGCTCTGAACTTTGTTTATCTGCCTACATACTAAGTAAAGAAAAGAAATTACGTTTTAAGTGATTTTTAATTAGAAAAAAAAAGTCTCTCTTAGTTTTTCTTGTTTTAGTAGGAAAAGTTTATTAATACCAAAAATTTAACTTTAAATATTAATTAGAGAACTTAAAGTGTAATGTAATATTTCAGAGTATATCCTAAGGGAGTAAAAGACATTTTCAAAAATTATTTTCTAATGACATAAAAACAGTTTATATATGTTTTTATTTTTTAACATTAAAAAATATTTGCGGGATAGTTAAATTTATGCACTTGATAAAAAATATTTTTATATTAAACAAAATATCTTTGATATAAGTTTGTCCATTTTGCTTACATGTATAAATATTAGTTAAATAAAATTTCTTAAAAATCTTTTTAAGAAGATTAATTTTCTTTTAAAGAAATTTTTACATCAAAATTGATTAAAAATTAAAATGCAAACTATACGCAAACTCAATTTTGTAAAGTGTTTTTTTTCCTAGCTATCAAAATTTTGAAAATAAAACATAACTAAAGATTTAATATATTGAAAAAATTTCTGAGCTGAAAGAAAAAAATCGCCTTTATTACTCTGAAAATAGTAATATTTAATGATAAAAGTCATTTTTAGCTATGCTATGATTTACATATTCTTAAAGTCACTGAAAAAATCAGCAAAGGACAGTGAATATATGAATTAAGAAAATGTACAATACTAGAAATTCTTCACCATAAGTTAACGCGGAAGTCTGTTGATCTATAATTGAAAAAGACTGAAAATCGATGTTTATTGAAATAAAATTCATTTGGAATACCTAACTAATTATAATATAAAATACAGAGACACCAATGACTGGATTTACATTGCTTATTAAAATGCTTCAATAACCTAGAAATGTGAAATTGAAGCTCAATTAAAATTATTCAAATCATTTACATTTTAATAAAATGACATCAAATCTAAATTTGTTTCTATTTTTTACTATCATGTAAAATAGTGTGATGAAATTCATTGAATACGAATATTTAGATTTATATGAATAATTTCGTTGTTGCGAGATCGACTATTTTTGTTTGCAAGACAAAGATTTTATTAATTTTCAGGAAAATCGGAGGAATTTCGCAGATTCTGTCTAAAAGAAGAATTTATTGGGATGGAATTACAAGAAATTCTAATTGTGAAATTTTTATTGATTTACAACATAAATTCCTTGAAACAGAAGCATATAAACAAAAATCTAGATTTTTTTTTTTTTTTTTTTGCAGTATCTTTAGTCAAGAAATTGACAATAATATTAAGGAAAATTAACGTTTATTATGGATTCGCAAAATCAGCAGCAGAAATAAAGATCTTATGCATTTTGTTCATATAGTTGCATGATTAATAAAAATAATTACAGTTGAAGTTAAATTGAAAATTAAAAAAATCCTTCATAATTTACTTACAAATTTTGGAAATAAATACCTAATCGAACAAATGACATTAGGTCATGAAGAATGGGTTATGGTAAAAAGCTTTTAATCAAATCATCTTTATTTTATGCAACAAAAAATGTATTTAAAAATATTCAAACGACATTTGAAAAAGAAAATACACGGGGTTCATGAATGAAGCATTTGCAGTAGCCAATTTTTCTCAAAATTTTAACTATTTGCATGCAAATAAAAATTGAAATAGCACAAAGCTTTCGTACATTAAATTAAAAATACATCATTCAAAATTTTATGTAGCTTTCTAACTCGCATATAGCAAATCAAGTAATCTATACTTTTAAAAATCGACATATAATTGAGAACGACCCCTTGGATTATATGATTCCTCCTATTGGATATATTGAATATATTGTATTTTATTCAATAAATCCTAGCATTGCATTTTTTCAATAATAAGGAAAGATAATAATTCAATTAATAATATATGTCTAGTATTCAATAAATGTTTAAGGATTATATGTGCCTATTTTACGTCCTTTGACAGATTATAGTCTGTTTTATGTCTCGATTAAAGGCGGTTGAAAGCCAGCAGAATAAAGCAATGTTGCCAATTCTCAATCAAATTGAAAAAAAGTGACAGTGATATCTTAAGTCCATTTAAAATGTCATACAAGAAAATTACAATTAATTGAAGAAATAGTATTTATTAGAACTTATTTTATATCAATAAATGAGATGATTTCGCCCCGACCGTTAAATAAACTAGAAAAGTTTTCTTTTCATAGCTTATGACAATTTAACAATATTACAATATAAGCTCCAAGTATTGTTGAAAGCTAATGAATTTCTTAACAAAGCATAAAAAAAAATAAAATAAAATATTTTCAATAAGATTCATTTTGAATATATATTAATGCAACTTTCCTTTTATAATTAGCTATTATTGCTATAAACTGATAATTTAAATGCTCTACAAAACTATTATTAGAAACATTTGACCAAAATTATATATTATTTTATATCAGAATGATCAGAAGAGGATGGTTGCGATTTATAAAAACACCTTATTTGAAAATATTTAATATTTATTCATTCAGAATGTTAACTTTAAAAAGTGGAAAAGAAACCTAAAAGAATCATTTTAATCAGATACATTCCCATCTAAGTGTTTCCTTTAATCGGTGAAAATTAGCATTAAATGTAATCATTGTTAAAATATAAAATTCACATAACAGCAGATGAAAAAAAAGCAATTTTTTATTATTTTGTAAATTAATGCTTAATGAATTCATTCATGAAAATTACGGATTCATAAGTCATTCATATTATTCATACGCATATTCGGGTATTCATGAAATCAAGACACTATTATGAAACATTTAAAATAGAATTCTATTTTTAATGTTAGAATAAATTATGTTTGAGTCTCTTGAGTGGTTTTGAAATGTATTATTTTAAATTATAAATTTGTTATTTGTATAATTGTATAACATTTAAGAATAAAAACAGCACTTTCCATAATAAATGTAAAATTGTATACTTACAAAAAAAAAAAAAAAAAAAAAAGACTCAAATTGGAAGTCACATAATATAGGGTTTTTCAAACGGCTATTTAGGTTCATAGTTTTAATATTCAGGTTGTACTGAGTAATATCATATTTAAAAATTTATAAGGTTTAAAACCCGAATCGTGGCTCAGTAGCAACATGCGCTGTTAGTGAATATTAGGGCGAAGTTCAATATGTAGGCGACTTTGCTGTAGACATTTTTTAAAAACATGGAGACTCCACAGCAGGTTGTGAGGTTCAGCATCTTGCCTCATTCTTCGAATTATCTGGTGGGAGTTTTTGGGTTTCCTATCATACGACACGCAAATGTGGGGTAGTTCTTTCCTAAAAGTCATCCCGGAAAGCACTGTCCTCTTTTTCAAGGTACCCAGTCAGACTTCTATCTACGGATGCTCCATCACAACGCTCTTCCTTCCGTACTTGAGTAGATTACTCATGGGAGGTCCGTCTTCCACTGCCGGAGACTGAGGATTAGTCACAACATAAGGTTCAAATCCAGGTAAATGAAAAAAATAGTTGTTCTCGCTATTAAATCCTAAATTTCCATTTGGTTTCCATTATTTCGTTATTTATGGATATAAACGTAAAGAATTTTAAATGAAATTGTTTTATATTGAAAAAAAGATAGCGTCATGTTTTCAACCAGCATAGTTGTATACCTATTTTCAAGCTTTGCAATAATTAATTATTAGCAAGAAAGATTTCTTCAGCTATTTTTTTTTTTTTTTTTAATATTTAAATTCATAGAGCTTCTTCAGGGCATTTTTGCTAGTCTCTTTTTCTGTGTCAGTGTCTCTTGAAAATAATTCGTTGATTTCCGTTCGTTTTCCCAACCTTGACGCTGGATTAATTTATTTCAAAATTCTACAAAAAAATGGGCTCTCAATACACTACAATAGTGAGCACGAGATAGCGTCATCGAAAAAGTGGGTGCGATTCTATTGATCCCATGCGCTTTAAACACTATTTTGGTAAAGAATAGGATCGCAATGGTAATCAAATAATTTTGTTATTGTTTTCAAGGGAGAACAGTATTTTTTACTGTAATTTTCAGATTCTGCAGTGTGCTCTAATGCTATAAGTAAATACTCAGGGAAGCATTGATTTCTCTTCCTTACAGGTTCGGTCTAAAACGTGGATTCTCTTAAGTGGTATCACCCATTATAAAGTGGACAACAGTTTAGATTAGAGATTAAAGCCACAGGGAAGCAGCATAAGTGCCTCCGAATTCGAAAACAGAAAACGAAAAACAAAAGAAAAATAAAGACGTATAAAAAATAAGAACATGTTATTGTTGTTTTTAAGTATAAGACACTTAACCTAAGATGTAGTGTTACCATCCTTCTTAATTTAGCTTTATTGCCTATCATCTATTAAATTATATATTATTTGTTCGGATAACAAATTTAAATCCTTGAAATTTGAAGTTTTAATAGCAAAATTTTAAAATTATTTTTACTTTACTTTATTTTGTATTCATTTTTAAATGTGTAACTTGCCCATAATGGGGATCTGATGGTCGAGTGACTAGCGCTCTGGTGTTCAGTGCCACAGGATTCCGTTCCATGGATGCCTGTAGTAGTTCGGAATCCACCCCAAACTGTAGGTGAGGGTAGGCAATTAAACATTGTGGCATTATATAATATTATAAATTAACTATATGAGATTTCTTTGAGCTTTAAAAACGGATTAATGAGGAGGTTCTTGAGAGTTGAAAAAAATATATATATGAGCATTGATGCAGTTTTTCTCACTATAAATTTTTTTTTTTTAATCCTATTTATTTCTTGATTATAAAACAAATGGTTGACAGAAAAAAAAAAAATTATGCATTATATGCTACAAAACAAAATTATGGCATTCAATTCTCACTTTTACAGTTACGGTCAAGACACTTTTATCAAATTTCATTATTCATTCCATGTTTTAAATAATAGCTGATCATAAATGATCAGAATAATCTGTTTCTTCATTTCACGTTTGACAAAAGTTTTATTGGTGCCTCAATTTTTCTCTTTTGAATAATATAACAAAAAAAAAAAAAAAAATTTTTTTTTCTTTTACGGTGAACAAGAAACAGAGTAAAATTAGTTTAAACAGATTATTAATAAAATTTGAGAAAAATGCTATGTAGGTTAGTGTATGAAACTTATAATGGGTATAGCTTTTAAGAAAAATGTAATTTATTACGTGATAATGAGTATATATCATATCATTTTATTAATGCAAGTTGAGATTCTTTCATTCTTACGTTTTTAATTTCAATAACCTTTTCTAAGGGTGCAAAATAAAGTCTGGTCTCAAATAATAATTGTGGTTAGAAAAAAGACATTTGAAATAGAGTAAAGATATTTTCATTTTTGAATCAAATGAAAGAAAAATACTAATCTGCAAATCACAGAATGAAAGTCACGAAAATGGATCATTCATAGAAGTAGTTCAAAATATTGCAAAACCATCTTTCAGTCAGGGGTCTACATAGTCGTTATACCTTATATATTATTTTATTATATAGACGTTAGTTTAATTGGAAAAAAAAAATTAATTTTTGTGCTCCATTTAAAAAAAAAAATGAGGAGGAAGAACTTTTATTTCAAAAATCATTGGCTTCTTTTCTCCCAAGATATAAAATCACTGTAAAGCATGACAGTGATAAGAATTTCACCCAACTACTAAATGCTAAATCTGTGCTAATTGATATTCAAAGTTTCATTTTCACACAAACTCTGAAACTATCGGAATGCACACCTCATTAGCATTTAGGTCAAGAATAAGGAGTAACTTTTCACTCAGAGACAGTCACACCAAAGAGACCCTGTCACTTAAGAAAAAAAAAAAGAAGAAAAAAAGTCACATGAATCATCGAACCTATCATCTCCTATGAAAAACCTCGCGTTCCTTTTTTTCAAAGAAAAACGCCCAAACAGAATACCAAACACTCTACTCTATGAGAACGGATGCTCCAGACACTGGCAAAAGGCCGCTCTTTTTATTATTAACTTGGAAAACGTTGTCATTCAAAGGACTTTTACCGCTAAGTTTCACGGGAATCACTAAAGGGAGATAATTTTCGGCCAATACCAATAACAACCTTCCAAATCGGTGACGGAAAAGGCTGGAGTAAAAAAAAAGAAAAAACACAGGAAGCGGTCCATCTCCTCCCCCTAATGACTTGGGAACACAGGTAAAAACGCAGGTTTTTCCCACCCTCCGCGAGCAATTCTTGACCAGGTTGTGAAGGGGGGGCAGGGGTGAGAGGGGGGATGGAAGATGCACGCCTTTCGGTTTTTCTCAAAACTTACCAACCTGCGCCCACCCACCTCACAAAAGTAAAGTAAGAAATAAAGATAGCAGCGACTTTTTCTTTTAAAAGTGGTCAACATTTCTGCCTCCCGCCACGATTCAAAACATTGTACTTAGCGTTATCGTAACCCCTAGTTTATTATTATTTATTTTTTTCTTCTTCTTTTGTTTCGGCACAAAATTGGCTCTCCCACGTTGAAAAAGCTGTTATCCCAAAGTTGTTTTCCCTCGTTTCGCGATATGTATTATTGCCATTGGAATGCTTTATGGGACAGGAAGTCCAAGAATTTTCCGAGACTTCCAATTAACCAGAAGCGAAGTTGGCATAGCCCGGATTCTTGACACATGCGACCATCCCATGATGAGCAGCAGATAAGTGGAAGGTGGTGTGTGTTTGAGTAATGGCTCATTGCCTCCATCTTTCTTTCTTTTTTTTTCCATTCAGAAGTGATATTGACTTTCCAAAGAGTCAATGACGATAAAAGTTACAAACATTCTGAAAGGCGAGCTACATGGGCGGGAAAAGCTGACTTCCGGATTCCGTGTGTACCTGGATGGTGAAGGAATGTCTTGGGTGTTCTTCGATAAGGATGGCACTTTCAGCAAAGATAGTGCTCGAATATTTCGTTCAGAATGGGAAAGAGAATCAATAAAAGCCGCGCTTAAACGCATTGTCGAGAAAATTCCTGAAATAACCACAGCAGAGATATCGATGTTTACTGCATGGACAGTCACTGTCAAAATATTTGTTTTCCCCCTCTAAAGGTTAAAAATGTCGTTAAAAGAAGTCAAGGCGTTAATCACATGTTAGCAAAAAGTAACGTTTATCATAAAAACTTCTTAATCAATTTTCTTATTCAATGGAAATACGTGTCCTCAAAATTTTTTTTTATTTTCGAAGTCTGATCAAGATTTAGATATAAGCGTTAAACTAGATGGTATTTATATAGATAAAACAACAATTAGATATAAACATTTAGACATAAAGATTTATAACTTATGCAGTTATTTAACTCTAAAGAATTATTTAGATTGGATACGGACAGAACTTAAGCTGTAACTATTTAAAGTACTTTTATAAATAATTATTTTAATATTTTAAGTGGTCACATTTTATTAAAATTTATTATTTTATTATTTCACATGGTTAACCTCAGAAACATCTGTACGGTGTTCAAGCATTGTTCTAACAAATGTTTGCTGGATCATTTGGGTAACTTATTTTCTTTATAGATTTAAAAATGATGTTAGAATTGATTAGTTTTTATTGCAAATCTACTTTAACCAATTGGATAATCTAACATGGATGGGATTTTTAATCAAGTAACTGTTATCTAAAATATAATAGATAATTTTAAAATTGTAAAACAATTTTTTATTTACTTTTTATTCTTTAAAGCGTATATATATATATAAGCGTATTGTATATACTAACTTTTTTATTCTTTATATTTAGATAACAAGTAACTGACATTTTCTTCTTCCTATTTTTTGTGTGTGTGTGTGTGTGTGTGTGTGTGTGTGTGTGTGTGTGTGTGTAAGAAAATTACGAAAAAGTGAGAAGACAGCAAATTTCTTAAATAACTCATTACGATGCATCTCAAATAATCAGACATACAATATGTTAATATGTGATAATAATTAATTCTGAATTACAATTTATTACAGTATAATATGTTTTTTGATAAAGGTATTTTAAATATTTTTCATCAAAAACATATTTCCATAAATAATACAGTTTTTAAAGATAATTTTATATTGTTTAAATATTATGATACAATAATTTTAATGAATTGATAAACTAATGTGTATTATTTAACAGCTTAATGCAATAAACTTATTTGAATTACACTCAATGTTTTTTAATCCAATATATATTAAAATTTTAAAAAAGTTATATACATATTTCCAGAAATTAAAATTATTTCAATATATATTTAAATATACTTATTGTTACCGAATTATGTTGTTTTCTATTTTCTAAAATTTAAATATTTTTTTCCTTTCAACTAAATATGTTTAAAGTATGCATCGAAACAAAAATTTCTTTAATTGCTGTTGTAATACTTAATAATAATTTTCCAAAACGTAAACTTCTTGAATAAAATGGAATCAATCTTATATGAATAAAAATACCATTTTTTTCATCGTTTGTTAAAATAACCATTGATATGTATCAACGACTATTTTAACAAACGTGAATGAATGAAATGATTAGTTTACACACATGATCCTCAAAGATTTGTTAGAACAATGCTTAAACACCGTACAGATGCTATTGCTATTAGCTATGTGAAGCAATTAATAAAATGTGATCATTTAAAATATGAAAATAATTATTTAGTAAACTACTTTAAAAATTTAAGAAATTCTTTTTATTTATATAGTCATCATGTAGGAAGATTATTTAGAACTATGTAGTTTTTATTTAATAAAATATAAGATGATGACATTTTAATAAATATATATGAAAGTACTTCTCAAATTTAAAAAAAAAAAAAAAAATCACAAGATTATACAAGATATAGATATATGCATGTAAAAAAATAAAAACATTTCTAAGAAAACAAATTCAACAAATTCTTTCAAACAAATTCAACAAATTCAAATTAATTGACAAGAAAAAAATGCATTTTCAAACTCATAAAATGCATTTTTTCTTGTCAATTAAAAGAAATTGTTTTTATTCTCATAAAATGTATTTAACACACACACAAACACACACACATACATACATACTTACATATGTGTGTGTGTATGTTGTGTGTGTGTGTACGTTGTGTGTGTGCATGTTGTGTGTGTGTGTGTTGTGTGTAATATGTATTAAGTAAAATAAATTTTATGGGAATCAAAACAATTTTTTTTTAATTGAGAGAAACAAATTTACACGTTTCAATTTATTTTCTTAGAAATGTTTTTATTTCTTTTCTGTATTCTTATAATTTATTAATATTTTCCAGTAATAAATTTGTTTTTCTGATTTTAATTATAATCTTAATTACCTTGGTAAAACTGATTATTTTATTTATATGTTTATTATTTATTCTTTTTCAACGTCGAAGTAAGTTCCCATTGCTCTTTTCATACATATAAAAAATTACTTGGTAATAATAAACGCTTTGACTTTCTTATCTTTTGATAAGAACTTCGAATCATCACTTTTCTACTCATTCACCAATGAAAAGCACTCTTCAGTCCCTCAAATGGGATTGGAGGAGAAATATCCCTTATCTATGAAATAATATTTTAAAGAGTAGATTCTTCTGGATATTTTAGTTTGTTGAAATAGTGTGCATCCTTTTTTTTTTTTTCTTCTTCTTCTTTTGAATTTTTGAAATGCGTGAAGTTATAACAAAGTTTTATTTATTCTTATTAATACAAATGTTAAGAATTTTGGTGGACGTAGAAGTATACAAACCCAAAAGAAATCTATCTCTAATCGATACTAAATACTATTGCATTATGTATTCTTCTAAGCTTTCAAGGTATATATTTATTATGTATTCTTTGAGTAATTTATATTTATATATTTTATGCTTAGGAAATTTTTAGTATACTTTTACTAATACTTTTGGACTGAAAGCGAATTATTAAATTAATCATCTGTTTGCGATGTGCCTGTTTAAATATTATAAATATTTCTTATGTATATAATTGAAAGATATTAAATGCAAATGAATTTGAACAAAAGTTTTCTATTTAATTTTATATGAGAATTATTTCAAAAGTTGTTTTATGAATAAAAATGAAATGTTTAATAGATTCTTAAAAGTTTTTTTTTTTTCCCCCAACTGTACTTAATTTTTTGATTTATATGCTGCATGCTAAATGAAAAAAATGGAAGTCTAACAAAATAAATACTTTTTAATTTCAATTTTGTTATATAATGTAAAATTTTCCAGTTCTATCTTTTAATTTTATTTTTTTGTAATTATAATTTTTTAACTTAAAATATTTAAAAGGAGAAATTTAAGATCTGTGCGGCACGAATTTCTCACTGAACTTGATCATCGATTATTGGAAGAAAAGATTGAATAAATTAACTGATTAGTTTTATTGCTTGTTACTACTTTAAGCAAGCAAACTGTGGAAAATTTGAATTAAAAACCAATTTCCAGGTTTCACAATTGAAGAAATTATTATTATTATAATTATTTTATTTATTATTATTTTTTTGTACTATAAGACATTTAAACAAAATAAATGACTATAATAAAATAATATATAAAAATAACAAAATGGCTCTCAAAATTTAAACATGTTAATTATTTTGTGGTTCTAAGCAATTTATTTTTATTGCTCTGAGAATTTCATGGGTAATCTAAATATTGTTAAATTTCCTTTTAAGATATTGCTAAATTATGATTTTCATAAATACCATTACTTCATTTACGAGAAACTAAAGAAAGATAATGTTCTACAAATTTGTTTTAATTATTACAGATAATATTTTAAAAATAATATTTAAGAATTTCCCATTTTGTAAACTTAATCTTTCAACAGAATTTATATTCAATTGTCATAGTAAGGTTATTAGTTAAATTATTTTAATAGTATTATAGTTACATAGCGAATGCTATCAAAAGAAATAACCCTTATTATTTTTAATCTAAACTATATATAAACCTTTGAGCTAAAGAGGCTCGAAAATTTATGGCTAATGTAATATAATCTAGATTATTAAAACATTATCTTTTAATAAAATATTTAAAAAAAAAAATGAATCTTTTTCAAATTATTATTTAAGTAGGTAGATTTTTTAGTTATAGAAGTTTTGTAATTAAATTATTTTAATAATATTTGTTATATAGTGAATGCTGTCAATAGAAATTACCCTTATTATTTTTAATCTAAATTATGTATAAACCTTTAAGCTAAAAAGCTCGAAAAAATTTATGATTAATATAATACAATCTAGATTATTAAAACATTATCTTTATTTTTAAAAAAAAATCCTTTTCAAACTATTATTTATATAAGTAGATTTTTAAATTGCTAAAAATGCGGTGCACGTTGAAAGAAGATAAACAGTGGATGTGAATGACATTATTCGACAACTGACAGAAAATTTTTCTTTGCCAATGTACTTATTTTTTTTATTCTTAAGAAAATTGAGACGTATTTAAAAAAAAAAAATAAATTCCCCCATTGTTAAATTTTAAAAAACTTATCTTCTTCTGTACTTAGAAAATTATTTATATCTACTTAGCACTTTTTACAAATGCGATAATATTGAATTTTTAACACTCTCCCCTCTTTAAAAAATAATTCATTATTAGCTATAGGCAAGAAATTCTGCATTTTCAATGATAAAAGTCTATTTTGTGATAAAAAAATTTTTAAATAGGAGATAAGCTGATGATAACGAGTAAACGATCATTACTAGTGGCAATGGCTATTTCGCTAAGATTAATATCTCTTAAAAATTGTATTTTCACACCATCGTGATTTTTTCTACTTTTTTTTTTTTTCAGTCACTTTGTTATCAGAATGAACGAGAATAGGTTAAAAAGTATCAAATGTGGTCACTGTATAATCTAAAGAGTTAAATTAATAAAAGGTGATTTGGTTTGAAATAGCCGCGAATTATTTGTTGAAGTATTGCACGGAATTCTCAATGCTAAAAACTTTTGTGATTAAATTTTTTTTTTCTTTCTTTCTCATCTAAGATAGGGATATATCAGTTTTAAAAAAATGTGACATTCAGTTGTGATAAGATAATTAACGAATGTCATTAAAATTTAGTTGATAAATTGCAAAGCTATCTAGTGTAGTATTTTTATTATTATTATTATTCTAATCATTGCTGAAAACTTTTATCTTACTGAAATACGTAATATAAAAGAATTTATAATTACAAAAATATGTAAATATTCCATTTATACGAATTTCATATTTTAGGCGTTGCTTATTTAAGATAATAGACAATTTAGTAGAATAATTGTTTAACAGTTTATGTAAATAAAATGAATAAATTCAAGGAAAGCAGAATCAAATTATTCATGATTTATTGACTTTTATTTTATATTTCGGTAGGATAAGAAGCGATAATAGTGGTGCTAGGTATTCTAAACTCTAATGTAACTTGCCAAATAACTTAAAATGCTTGCCAGGCAACCTTAAAATTTGAAAAAAAAAAAAAAAGTTTTTATTTTTCAGTAGTATGAGATGCGTGGTATTATTTCGCGTAATTGATGCTTCAAACTTTTTTTTTTTTAGTAAAATTTAAACTGATCGAAGTTTGAAGAGCTTTTATAAAATTAATAGTCGTATATTTGATTGCACATTTAATTTCCATGCAAAAAAATTAATTTGAATTTTAAGTAAGGATAACTGTATAATATCTTAAATATTAATTTTAGTTAACAATTTATAATAACTAACCAAAAAATGTTTGTTACATTCATATTTGAGCTTATATGAAACGTTATTATAGTTATTGACTTTTAATTATTTAATATAAATAATGGAAAGGCAAAGTGATCAAAAATATTTTGCCAGTTGCGTCATATAATTCTTCTTTGAAGTCATTTTAACCTCAAGAAATATTTGTCAGAATACACCCAATATTACCTTAGGCACTTACACTTTTGAATCTGTATTTACTTTTAAATACAGAAATTAAATCTCAAATCGTACCTGAATTAAAAAACAGAATTGTGTCTGCCAGTAGGGCCTTTTTGGGTTAAGAAATCTTAAATCACAGTTCATAAGCTGACAAACTAAATTCTTGTTATATAAAATCTTTATTAGACCTATTTTGATCTATAGCTCTGAAACTTGGACTTTGGCAAGATCAGATGAGGGCCATTTGCGTATATTTGGGCGGAAGATTTTAAGGGCTATTCTTAGAGGAGTTAAGGAAAGTGATTGTTGGAGAAGACGGCACAACGCAGAAATTTATAAATGCTATAAAAACTCAGATGTTATAAAATTTATTAAGATCAATTGATTAAACTGGGTTGCTCATATATTCAGAATGAAGGATTTAAACCATGTAAAAGGCTTGTTTTGGCAAAGCCACAGGGACAAAGGGGAAGGGGACGGACCAAGTTGCGATGGATAGACGCAGTTGAAATGGATTTTGCTGTACTAGGGATTAAGAATTGGAGTACCAAGGAATGCACGGAAATCTCTTCATAGGAAAGCTTTGGCCCACTCTGGGCTGCCGTGCTATTGATGATGAAGTCCTTTTAAGTTAAAAACTTCTTTCTGAAGTAAGCTAACTCTACACGTCATAGTATTCCATGCAAAATATCGGTAATGGTGGTGTCAGGTATTCTAAAATCTAATTTAAGTTGTGAAATTGAATTCATCAGACAACTTTAACTCTTAAAAAAATATATTATCTTTTCTTAAAAGGAATAAACAATGTATGTATATATTTTTTATTAAATCTTTTTCCAAGATAGGTCAAGACATTTATCACCCTGTGCATTTTTTAATATACAATTAAAGATGATTTTATTCGAAATGTTCAAAATAATGTTCCAAACTTCTTCTGTAGGAATTCCTTTTTTAATTCCATAATTTCATTTTAAATTCATTTATTTGTTATAAATACATGACTAATTATAACTAAATTCATATAAATAACTTAATTAGGTATAACAATTTATTTTTATACGTTTTATACATTAAAGTTCTTTACTTCTAGGGTTGTAAAGTAATATGGATGAATATCAAAACAAATAGAAATTTAAAATTGTTTTAAATTATTAATTAGCGTTCTTGTAAATCATTTATGAAAAATCAAATTTTTAAAAAGAAATAATAAGTAGATGCTTTGAATTTGTCAAGATTTCTTATCTCTAGCAAGCATGATAAAAACCTACATTTCTCTGTTCAAAAGATGTTATAATGTTTTTTCTTGAACGGTTGAAGGGCTTTATTTTTCACATTTTTTTTTCTCATTTTTTCCCCCCTCTCTGAGTGCTCTTAGAGCTCTAATTTTGCTTAAGTGGTAAATATATATTTTTTTCTTGTCTTATTTCAGTCCATGCACATTTACTAAAATGATTTAATTGTCGTTTTGGAACGAAGCAGTCCTGCTACCGAAATCCCGTGTTAAAGGCATAAAGAAAATAATAAAAATATTAAGAGAGGAGGGAAAAAAAAAAAAAAAAAAAAGCTCGGTGAGGATGGTACAAAGATAGAAAAAGAATTAAAAAGAGAATGGGAAGACTAGAGTAATATATGAAGAGGTCATAAAAGTACTAAAAATGAAGAAACCGGTTTAATAATAATAAAAACTTGTCGTCGGTGGATAAAAAAATAAGTGTGTTTAAAAAAGAAAGAACACAAAAGGCAGAAAAAAAAAACTTTTGTGTAAAAAGAATTATCCTGACTGCACGCTAAACCAAACTGTTAAAAAAGAAAAGAACGCCAGGTGATTTTTGAGTCCGAGAGTTCAGTGGTCGACAAATTTTTTCGTGACGTCACAATTTTTTTTCCCTCGATCCTGGACTTTTGAACGGACTGAAAAAAAGAAACTGTTTGACATTCAGTTTAAATCTGATTGAAGAGGTTGACAAATTTAAACAATTTTCCAAATTTCTGTTTGCAACCGTTAATACTTTGCCTCTTTGAATGCATTTAATTTATCAAATATTTGAAATAATTAGCATATATATGAGACTTTGCGTATCAAGTATATTTTTAAACACTATTCTGCATATGTTGTTGTTGTTTCCTATGGCTTTATTAGAGCTCAATCCATACAAATTTGGCCACTTACCGTAGAAACTAAAAGAACATATAAACAAATCAAAATTACGAAGGAAAAAGACCATATATTTCTAATAAAAACGACCAAAAAGCCTTAAAAAGTTAAAAACGAGTTAAATGTTCTAAGGACAAAAATTTAAAAAGCTAGAAGCACTATCATAAAAGTCCATGCGATCAGGACATGCTTTCTCTGGCCCTCCAGTAAAGAGTGCACAAAGCATCATTCTGTTATAAACTATTTTGCAACTAAAAAGTTACAGTTTGATTATGATGCCAAATAAAATTTAACACATAAATTAAAGAAAGATAGAATATTTGAGATATTATTATTATTTCTTCTTATATTCAATTATTTAGTGTGTGAGCAGATTTTTGCTTAAATTTGCATATACTATGAAAAAGATTATCCTTAATGATAAATCAAAAATAGAAATTGTTATTGTATGGTAATATGAATTATTAAGCAATTTAATCACCTGCAGAATCAAATTTTCCAAAATTTAAATGAGGTTTATTTCTAAAAAATTTTTTCAAATCTTACTTGATCTTATACAATTCGTGTTTTTTACTTCTTGATTTTAAATCAAGAAAAACTCCTTATTTATTAAAATAAACAAGTTATTTTAATTGTTCCTACATGCATTGATGAGTTGAGTACTTTCATCTATACATAACATTGCTACAATCATTACTTAGTTTTCGTTAAAAACTCAAAGCATATTTTATTAAAAATTTGAGGATTTTGGTTTAGTTGTTATTCATTAATTGTTTAAAAATAACGCTTCGTATGTTATGGTACTTCCTTGCTAACTCAATATTGTAAATTGGATTCTTTAAGAATTTTATAAATACCGTATTTTTACTATACTATAGCAGATTATTGCCAATTATGCAAAGCAAAATGCAGAAAATAACAGTTGCAATAATAAAGTAGGTTGGAAGAAAATAATTTTCCAGCTTTTGCGATTATTTCAAATGTAGAAATTTGATCACGATTGTTTCGAATGACCAGGAATTCGAATATCATAGTTTAGCAAGAGCACAATGTTTGTATAGGATTGTTCGTGGTTCTTCATTGGTAAAGAACACTATTTATCAATTCATCTTAAGTTCTAAAAAGAAGTTTCCTCCATTTTTATGGAAAAAATGTTGCAGAACTTATCTATGGAACATAATGGTAAATGGCGAAAATGATTCAATTTCAATCGCGATTGATATAGGCATCAGTTGAAAAAATAAATTCTGTTGATTTAAATTATAACAAGTAATATAATTTTTTTTTTTTTTTAAGTCAATTCCTACTATTTTTCACTCTATTGCAGAAAGTCCTTTATAAATAATTTTCATTTCATTTTTTTAAGTTTATCTGGCGCCATCTATGGGTAGATATATGCAACTTAAATCTAAAAAAAAACTAAAATTAATTAATTAAATTTAATGAATGAATGATTATTTGAAAAAAACTGTATTAACATCCAGTGTCATCCACTGCAAGTTCAAAAAAATGTATTTGAATTTGAGTGGATGAATAAAAAGTATTTTATGAACGATTGAAAATTTGAACAAGATATATATAGGGAGAGTGTGAACTAATAGAAGGAATTGAAAAAGGCACAATAAGAATGAACAGATTCATTTCGACTCACTCTGATTAGTGTTAATCCTATTTAAATCATGTCCTACTGTTGTTTAATATAATATATATTGCTCAACATAATCATTGATTAATTCAATGTCTTTTTTGCTTATTAATGTTTCTTTATTATCTATCATTCGTTAATTACCTATCATTAGCATTGTTATAAGCATAAGAGTTATGTGCGCGATTTTTTTCCAGAAATTTTGACTTAAGATTCTAAAACCAAAAATATTATAATGAATTGAACCGGAAGAAAATTTTGAAATTTTGTATACACTAAAGATTCACTTAAAACTTATTTAGAAAAAAAAATTAAATACATCTGGATTTATCTTTTCTTTTTTTTTTTTTTTTTTTCAGACAAGAAGGTATTACGTTACCTTTTTTAAATTTTTATTTATTTATTTATTGTATATTATATATTAATATAATCATAATTAATGGAATTTCACATTGAATCAAAAAGAGCCAAACTAAACTTAAAAAAAAAAAAAAAAAAAAAAAAAAAGAATAGAAAGATATAATAATATAATAAAAGATATATAATATAATTTTATAACTTATTCTGTTCAAAGGAATACGTTAAATCATAGTTCGATTTTTATCAGTTTGCTCCAAAATGAAGGCTTTAAATCGCACATTTCAATTAGTAGAAAAGAATGCTGAAATATATTTATTTAATATTTAGAATTCTTAATTTTTAATTACATGCAATTTTTCTACTCTATAATTTTTGTTAAATATTAACTAATATTTATTAAATGAACTAAACATTTTTAAATAATTAATAATAATAATTTAATAAATGTTACAATTTTTAAAGATTTTTAAAAATAACTGTAAATTTATTTGATTTAATATATAATTAAATTAAAAATTTAATTCAATTTTCTAATTGATCCAAATTTAGAATTTTTACTAAATATAATTTATATGCATTACAATTCTGATCTATATATTTTATTAACTATTATTTACAAAATAAACACATCTTAAATTTATGACAATTACTTTATACAAATTCACGTGTAATTAAATTAAAATTAAGTGAAATTTGGTGACATTCAGAAGTTAAAAGGGAAGGAAAAAATGTCATTTTTTTATTGTTATTCAACTTATTATAACATTCAAGAAATTAAAAAGAATATATATATATATATATATGTGTGTGTGTGTGTGTGTGTGTGTGTGTGTGTGTGTGTGTGTGTGCGTATATATATTTTTACGAAGGGCAACGGAATAGAATAAGATTTAATAAAGTAATTTTTTTGACATTTTTTAAGAAAAATTTTAATATCTGATTCAAAAGAGATCTACAAGGCAATTTAATTCTATTTCTCCATATGTAAATAAAAAAATATATTTATTGTATTTCTCAGTACACTCACACATCGACTCATTCCTCAAATTATTACCAAAAACCAACACACAAGATTATTTAATTTTACTGATAAATTTTGTTTAACTAAAATGCATAAATTTTACATTAACAGGACTTACCCTTAAATAAATCCCATGAAATACTTGTAGGGATAAATAATTTCAAAATTTAGGAAAATCAAAGAATATTTTAAGACTATAATTATAAAGAACATTTATTTTTTTAAATTTTTTATTTATTATTATTTTATTTTAAAAGTAAAATGCATAATTAATTATTTCATAATAGTTAATTAATTTAGTTTAATTTATTAATTGCATTTTAAATTCTTTAGGAAAGTAAAAAGCATAGTGAGATACAAATATTGAACCATACAAATTTAATAATCTTTATTGAGATAGACAAATAAAACAGCTAAATATTCATTTAATAGCATTATTTATGATTATTTTGTATACGTATTATTTCAACAATTTTGCAAAGATGAAAATTCATGTTTACATTTTTGTTATTTAAAATTTTGGATAATTTTTGAATAAAAATAAATGAAACTGAATTTATAAGAACTCATATTTCGTTAAAGTTATTATTTGCCTTTTGAATACAAATGTTTGTCTTAATGCTTTCCTGAATGACTTTCATAAGTAATAGGGGTTAGGCAATACTCCCAAATTGTTTAGAAATGAAAATTATTCGATTTTTTAGTTGTATTTTTCTCTCCTACAATTCTATTTTACATTTAAATCTTCTAATTTCAATTTCATCATGGAATATATTTGGGAGGAGAATGTCTCCATAAAATCTGTATCGATGCTCATTCACCAGTGGTTTAACGACTATTATACGTGGTTTATTTTTTGTTTATTGCTTTAATATGCTTCCATATTTTTAAAATTTTTAATTGCTTTGTACAATGAAACTTCAGATGCATGAATTATACTGATTATAATTGTGTATCAATATAAAACAAATTTTCTTCGGGATTGCATACTATATCACAGATTTTCCTAAATTTTAATTTCGAAATCTTCATTATTTTGTTCTTAACAAATTTTAATAAAACATTATCTGCTGAGACCGAAAACCACTATTTCAATTCAGCAATTTGTAAAAATACTACTGTGTCCAAAAAGTAAGACCCGTTTTCAATTTAAATTTCCCGGACATATAGTATTTCAATTTTTTTTTTTTTTTTTTTAGGTTGTTGGCACTGTCCTTGATATCTGTGTGAAATTTCACGTCAAAATATTCATGAGTGCTTGAGTTACGCTTGGTTTTGTGAGATGCTAAAACTGATTGCAACGATTTTTGAAATGTTTGAATTAATTGAGCAAAGAACTTGCATTAAATTTTGTTTGCAGAAACGTATAGAATGCTGCAGAAGGCATTCGGTGAGCATTTCTATATCGGAAAGAAATGCTTAGAGGTGTACAGTTCAAAGACGGTAGATGCTGATGATGTTGGAATTTCAAAATTCCATTTAAAAGATGTTTTGGGCCTCAAACGCGTCAAATCTTGATTGATACCGAAAACACTGAATGCGCCAGCTTACACTGCATTGATTCCTCATGACTTTTTCGCCCAAAATGAAACCCATATCCTTCCACAACTACCGTATTCACCTGATCTAGCCTCGTGCTACTTCTGGCTATTCCCTAAACTCAAAAGACCACTCCGGGGACACCGTTTTGAGTCGATTGAAGAGACATATCAAAATTCACCGGAATCAGTTTTAGCATCTCACAAAACCAAGTGTGATTCGAACACTAATGAATATTTTGACGGGAAATTTCCCACAGATGTCAAGGACGGTGCCAAAAATCTAAAAAAAAAAAAAAAAAAAAAAAAAAGAAAAAAGATGAAATACCATATGCCCATAAAATTTAAATTGAAACTGGTCTTATTTTTTGGACACAGTAGTATGTAGAAAATAAGAACTTTTGAGCCTTCTACTTCTCTTGTTGGTCAAAAATCTGAATCGTATTGCCGTGTTTTAAATTACATCTCTAAAAAGAGAGAACTATTAATTTGGATATAATTTAAAAATATAGCAATATGATTCAGATGATTATTAACATCCCTTATTTTTGTTTAAATTATTTTTAATAAATAGTGCTATTTAATCCTTTATTTTCAACATTGCTGTAAATATCAAAAACAAATTTAATTAAAATTTATAATTAACATACAGTGCTTATGCAGCTAAGAATTATACATTTTAATCTCATTCTTATATCTATATTTTCATTGCACGACTTCAATAGAGTTAAATGCAACGATATAAACAACCGATACCTTTTTCGCATAAACAAAAAATAATAACCAACGAAATTTAGTCCCCGTGAAAAAAAGAAAGGCAAGGAGAGAGAGAAGTGTAGTACGTCCCGGTTATTTTTCCCGCCACTGTCTCCGATTCGATACGCTATTGGCAGAGAGGTGTCTGCCTGCGACAAAAGAAAAACAAGCAAAAATGCAACAAAAACCAGAAAGGGGGAAAGAGAGAAGCAAAAACAGCCGAAAGTAGCGTCGTGCTATCTCTGCCACGGACGTCCTTCGATGCTTGGCGTGTGGCAATCACAATTCTCACAAATCCACCTCAAAGGCTTTTTTTTCTCTCCGTGTGTGTAGAGTGACAGAAGAGGAGGGAAAGAGACCGAGATTTTCGGACGGACGGAGAAGAAGCGATCCGAGTGCGCATGCGCCCCGAACTAGGACAGCTATTGGCCGGCAAAACCATGTGAATTAAGATTCCTCAGAGACTGCTCTCGGACTTGGCTTTAGTATAGGGAAGCGGTCCGAGCAACAAGTGGTTACTCTCTTCCCCTTTTTTCCCATACGCGGAGCCATGGATTGCGGTGTTGTTGTGGCTTTTGACGATGTCTTTCTGCTGCTGCTGCAGCCTTGGCTAACCTGCAACAAAGACACTTCTCTGGATAGATATCGCGTTAAAGACGGTGCCTGTAGGTGGATGTGTGTTTAAGCTAAACTTTTTTTGTTTTACTTTAAGTGCTCTTGACGGATTTCGGTGAAACATATCTTTCGTGGAGAAATGATTGTGACTGATGATTGTTATTGTTTTTATCCACAAACAAACGAGATCTAAAAACGCGATAATAATTTGTGTATGATGAGTATACGTCTTATCTTCTTTGAATACTTCTAAGTGTCGAAGAATTCTTAGTTTTTTTTTGTGAAACATTCCACATTGGATTAGCACACTTTCCTGAACTTTTCCTTTTCGAGTCCTCACGTGATCTACTTTCGTTTGATTCACTGCGTCGGATAACTAAAAAATTTTGTTAAAAAAATCGAATTGGCCGTTGTAGGATTTTCACTTTGGAAAGAAATTGTTAATTCTTTTTTCCAGGTTGTGCGTGTAAAAAAAATCAAAGAGAGAGAAAAAAGTATCAAATAAGATTTAACCATCTTCTGTTAAGTGTCCTTTGATATTTTCAATAGTGTGCATTGGAAATTTTTAGAAAAACGCATTCGAATCGTAAAAAAAAACGACTGCTATTAGGGAGGTCACGAATTATCCTCGAGCACCTGTGAGTTGGCGAAAGCGAAGTAAAAGGGGGAAGGCAGGTATCCTTGAGGGGGTTTGCACCCCTCCTCTCTTCCAGAGGGCACTTTCCCGAATCCAGAACAATAGAGCCGGTGCAGAAGAAGCTTTCATGTTGCAAGCGAAACTGGACTGCAATCGACGTTGTCTGTTGTAGTGCGACAATTATCAAAGTGCTTGTTTTGACCAACCAACTGGAAATGAATTGTTTCCAGTTCACATGCCTTTTTCCCACAGAGTGATCCAACAAGGAAAGATACGATAATTAAAGGTATGATTATGTATATTTATTATTATTATGTTTTTATTTAAAATAATTAAATAACTTATTGAATTTTTTTTAAACCACATTTATATACGTTGAAGAATTTTAGTTAATATGCATCAAAATTTCCAAGAAATTGGGGCAAATGGATTTAACAATTGCAACAAAAAATGCAATTTGTTTATTGTGAATTTAAACAAAAGTTTTACATATTTTTCTTAAACTGTATAAATTTACGCAATGAAAATATTTTCGTTAATTCTACTTTTCCCCTATAATCTTGATAATAATTTTGAAGCTTCAATTATTTTATAGACAGACTAGTATTAAACATGATTTTTATTGTTCGAGATAGTAATTTTTAATACAGCTAATAATTAGCTAGAATTATTTGTTTGTATTCGACTAATTCGTTGTACTACGTTAATCTTTGTGAAATTGAATGAATATTTTATTGACCGATAATTGTTTGATAAATATTAGTGTACTATATATATTTGTTATTAGTTTATCTTCATTCAATATGCATAAATAATTTGTGCATTTTCATTCCAAAATAGTATATTTCATTTTGGGTATTTTGCGTGAGTTCTTAATTTCTATTTTATATTGATTTTCAAATGAACTTTTGAAAAAGTGTATTGAATTAAATTTGAAATATTAATTGAATTAGAGGCATTTACAAAACAAGTTAACTCGAGTAAAATATAATAATATAATATAATAACTGCACCATAATAACTGCAGTTTGTTTTTTATTCAACCTAATTTAATAGGTGAGGAGAAAAAAATCACTCAGAATTTGCTATTTATGTCAATATAAATAAATATAAGATTTTAGTAAACCAGAACATGGGTTTTTGTCATAGGAAATGGTTTTGGTTTTAGTATGGTTGGAATAATAAGCATTGCATAAGACTGAAACTCGGAAAGGGGTTAAAACTGGCGCCACACAGGGATGCCATGAATGGTGTGGTGATTTTTTCTTTGTCAAACGCCCACTTTTGCCCAGACATTAACAAAGGAGGTTTTCTTTTTTGGGGGTTGTCTTGTCCATTGTGTGGTGAGTAGGCTATGGCCACATTAAGCCAACTGAATGATAAAGGAATGCCGTCTCGAATCCCCTGCAGGAGAGACCCTCGACACAAAAGAATCACTAAGTCCATTCCTCTAAAGGGGTTGTCTCTTGTCTTTTGTTGTCTTGTTTGCAAGTCCAGTTTAAACTGTAAAGTGAAGACGCGTGTGCATTTGTGGTTAGCTTTACATGGTATTTAAATAAACTTGTTTATTTAAGCTCTACCATGAAAATTGGAATTCCACTCCACTCGAAGTACCCACTTCTTCAGTGTGAGCCGAATACGTACTACTCACTCTAAAACGAAGTTTTCCGATTCTTGCAAAAATTGGTTATGTTTTTAAAGTTTGGGCACAATTATAAACCCATTTGTAAAATGTTAAGAACTATTATATTAATAGTAAACATTATAAGCATTAGATTTTGAATGGAAAGAATTTAATAATGTTTTAGAATGTTGAAAAATTTTCAGAATATAAAAATTTGATATTTAATTAAACAATGAATTTATTTTAACTTCCTTGTTAATTTTATTCTGGGATTTTAATTTTTGTATTGCTTTCATTTTATTTATTTCTTGTAATCAAAAACCGAATCAATGCACAATTTGCAAACAAATTTTTTTTTAATTTTTTAAGAAGATATGTTCAAATTATTGAAAATATACTGAATTTGTCCGTCGCTTTTTCATTCCAAATTGTTCATCAGTTAATGTACGATTTTCCTTTTCTTATGTCTTAAGTTAATCCTTTTATTCGCGATTTTTTAAGCAATTTAGATCGAATTTTTTTGTTAAAATGTTATATCTGAGGTCTTTAATGATATCACGAAAGTAAACAATCAATAATTTTTTTAAATTAATTATTAATTTTGATTATAATTCTGTATTTGTTTCATTTTAATTACTTAATCAAAAGATGTATCAGTACTAAAAACCATTGAGTATGTTTAGACGAGATTCAGTTACTATTTCCATTATTAACCGAACAACTTAATTTCTACGAATTTCACTGAATACTGTGGTATAAAATCCATCATTCAAAATTTTTGTGTTTTATTTTGCTTGCTAAAATTCCTAATTTTTTAATATTATTTTATTTGAATAAAAATATAGGTTCTTAATGATAACTATAGATTCATCACAATAGTGATAGGAGACAATTCGTCTAGAGAAAAATTTTCTCTGCAAAATTGTTTAAAATTTATTTTAAATGCACTTTTTTTGCATGTTGAGGTTTTTAATTCTTTTCTGCATCTTTAATCTTTTTTTTTTTTTTTTTTTTTTTCTGTTCAAATTTTAATATAAGATTAAAATAACGGAAAAGTATAAAATTTTAATTAAGGAAAAAAAAATCTTAAATTATAAAAATTACGTATTTTGTTTATTAAATTATTTATATTGCATTATATGATTTCATTAGCCATACTATACATTATAATATTTAATTACTTCTAGAAGAATTTCGTGATTTTCTTTGCTCTTTTAAAAAGAAACATTCTTAAGTAATTTGTTTGAAATAATATCAATATACACCAATCATTAAATTATTAAAAAAAAAAAAAAAAAAATAGACAATTTCTAAATGTCATTGCATTAAGATGCATGCAACTTATCAAGTGAAATTTTTTTTGTTGGAATTTGTTTTTAAATGAGCTTATCTCAAAAACAATTTTAGCGATGGCACAGTCACGTTAGGTTTTAAAAAGATAGGGGGAGGGGGGGAAGCGGTAACAGACTGGTCTTTTTCAGCTATCACTGATTTTCTTAAAGATGATTTGTCCTTTTTGTTATGCTATGTGACCTTTGGAATTTACTTACAAACTGGTTGCTTATTTCGTTCTTTCGTCTTACTTGAGTCTGAATTAGTATCATGAAGATTTAACTTTCGCAGGGTTAAAGGAGAAGGAAAAAGGCAATCAATAACAATGACTTACAAGGTAAAAAAGGTACAACTCTTTTTAGTATTAGGGATTCTTAGATTTCGACTTAACTGTTCAGTTTAACGAAATTATCTGGCTGAACAAGATACATATGAGTTAGATCATCATATTGTGAAAATTTTATAAGTAAGATATTTATCTAGTTTGATCATAAAAAATTTTTTGTTATCTATATACTTTAAAAAACTGTTGGTTCTTTTCTTTATGATTAAGACATAAGAATTGACTAACGAGTGAATTAGCATTTTTATTATTTTGTATGTTTAACCTTGTTATGTAGACAGTAAGTTATTATATTGATTCCACGCATGACGATTTGATAAAATTCTGAAAAATTAATGCCTTATCATTTTTTTTTTTTTTTTCTTAATATGGTAACAATTTCTAATAGATAACAATGAAAGCGAAGTATGAGCAGTATGAGTATTTCTATGATTACAAGAGAAAATATTTGTTCTTAGTCAGTACTTAATCATTCTATGATTACAGATTTGATTTACATTCTATGATTGCATTGTCTTTACAGTTTGAAAGTCTGTGTAAAAATTTTCTCTATTAGAAAATATAGGCATACTTGACTTACGAACAATGTTTTTATACTTTTGGTAGATTTCTCATTGTATTCTATTGGAAATTCATTAGTATATTAAAAAATTCATTAATAAAGCAAAAGATATAGTATAGGATTTAATTAAAACTGCATTTTTTTAACAATTGTCAGTAACAGTTAAAATAGATGGTCAATTGATGATCTAAGTCGGCCATCTGTTACTTATCTTAACGAACTTTATTTGGAATTAAAAAATCCTTCCATTGCTGGTTGAATTTGTCTGTACTGTTTATATAGTTACTGTACTGTCTTAGAATAGTTAAAAAGCATTTTCAATGCACAGATTAAACTTTGGAAATAGCATCTTCATTTTGAGTGCCACTTACTAGTTATTAATTCGGTTGAATGTACGTTATTTTTAGTGATGCTGTTCTTTTCTTCATTAGTACTTCTCTAACGATGTTTAGAGAATTATTTTTTTTTTTTTTTTTCACAAATATAAAATAATGGAATAAGTGTGAATTGCAGGAAGTTGGATACTAAGCTCAATTAACAGCATAGTTCAAGTTAGATTAAATTTATTTAGATTAGATTATTTTTTTAGATTAGATTTATCTATTATTATACTTAGGTAATAAAAAGATAAAGGGATAAGGGGAGTAACATTCATATTTTCAAAATCACGGGAAGGAAGTTCATATCGTAAACAGATTAAAAAAAAAGACAAATTTTTATAATTCAAAATTAGTTTTAACAACATTTCAGACCATCTATCTAGAGCAATTTAGTTTGTAAATAGAAACAACAAATATTTTTTTCTCTTTAAACTAGGAATTTATAAACCAATATTATTCGAACTCTAATAATACCAATTTTTTTCTTTTTAAACAACTGAAATTTTCCATCATAGTTGGTGGTCCTCTCATGTTCCAATATTATTTTTTTAAATTTTAATTCTTACTTTGATTTTCATACTAAACCAATTAAATTCATGCATATGACAAACACAACTATAAGCGATTTTAAATAATGATTGTTTATTAAAAAAAAAAAAAAAAAAAAGGTTCGGTGTTATGAATTCAACGGGCTATTAGGAAAGGCAAGTCACTTTATACAACTCTCAATATCAAAACATTGTATATGTTTAGGATTTGAATCATTTGGTTTTAGGGAACATTTTTAATAGCTCTATGAGCAACAATTTTTATTTTAAAAGGAGGTACCGACTCGGAACTTAGAAACAAACAATATCCTGCAGTTCTCGTAAGAGCAGAAGCCTCTTCAAATTTCCCCGTAAAAACTCCCCCCTCACTTCGCCTATTTTGAGAAAATTTGCGCTACCATTTTGAAGTGGGGTTCCGAAATGACGGCTAAGTATCTTTTAAAAACGGAATTACCTCTCGGGAATAAAAATCGGTTCCGTTTTGTTCTCTTTTGTAAACAGTGGCTGCAACCTGTGGTGGTGCGGCACTTCAATAAGTATATATACCTATACATAAAAAGACTGAACTTTACAACCCTACCCCCCCTACCTTTTTTTTTTCTTCTTGCCCTTCTCTTTTAAAGTGAAGATAGCGCCAAAATAAACTCGCCAAATGAGTGACCCGTATTTCGACTTCAAATGAGGTAGAAATCTTCAAAAGTTTACTTTCCTTCAACCCTTCACTTTTGTAATATGAGTTGTAATTTATATGCAGTGAAGCATGCCTTCGATGTTTTCTTAAATGTCCCTCATGTGGATGTGAGTATTCATATTTCATCTTCAAACTTTCTGAAGAATTTTCTATACTTATAAAAATATAACATAATGTGTTATATAGATTAGTTTGTCGCTCTATGGTCATTTTATGCATATATTCTGCTAATTAGACCGGGACCTACAATTTAACGTGAATTCCGAACTATTCGCAAGCATCCATGCCACGGCCAGGATTCGAACCTGAAGCCTGTGATACCAATGGCCAGTGCGCTAGCCATTTGGCCATCAGGCCTCATTATATAGATTACAGAAAATTGTTAAATTATCAGAAGTGATTAATTATTTTTTGTGGATTATTTTATTTTCCCCGCATATTTGTTTGAAGTTACTACTTCGCATACAACGTTATAGCACTGCAATAAATTGAAATGAACCGAATTTTAACAAAATATCCCCGTTATTTTATTTTGAATATTTTAAAATAGTAAATGGATGCTTTCATAGCAGTGTTATTTTTCAATAAAATTAGAAAGAAATAATTACTTCTGTAAGAGAAAAAAATTTATTCATTCAGAATTACGATACTTATGATAATCTGTTTTTGGAAAATGATGAAAGTCAAAATTATCCGAAAACAAATAACACGTGGGAAAAAAAAAAATTGTTTTAAACAATCATAACTTAACAACTCGATTTTTATATCGTTTGTAAACTTCGCTTTATTTATCTCCAAAATAAAAGCTGCTTTTTTTTTTTATAAATCTAATTATTTAAAAAAAACAAAACCAGAACTGCTATTTTCCCTCATTTACTTAACAAAATAAGATGGTCTTTAAACAAATAGTGTGTATAAAATGAAGCTTAGACTGTAAAATAATTTGAAGCTGAAAAATTATTTACCCAGCTGCAAAGCAAAAATATGCATGTATAATTTTCTAACATTAGTTAGGAGAACGTTATTAATTATTTTATATCCCATGTCCATTCTTGTTTAATATATATTTCACTACTTAGGTTTTTTCTCAATGCAATAAATGATTTAAACTGATTAAAAAGGAATTGCTTTGTTAGCATGGTACTTCTCGATTTAGGTTATCCTCTTCATAAAGTATTGCCAGAAAGTTTGATTCTCGTTTTCTTTTCAAAATAAACTAGCATCTTCCCAAGGTTAGGAATTGATGCGAAAGGCTTTTGCTCTAGTTAATATTTATGTTCATATTCATCAACTTATCCATTCTCATATACCTTTGTACATTTGATTCATCTCTGAATAATTGCATTTAAAATTTCCTACATATCCATTTATATTAGAAGACTAATTATAAGCAAACTGATGTAAATTATTCAATAAATTATCAAATTTATTACTGCATTTCTCTACATAATATAAATTATATTATTTAACCATCAACGAATTGTTTTTATACTAGTAAATTTATGATGGACTTATGGTTCATATTATGATGGTATATTTAATAGTAATGATGATTATTTCATGTTTGCGATGGAAAAATATTTCTTCTTAATAGAATTCTTAATATAATATTTCTTCTTATTTTATGGTTAACTTTGACTATTTACGAAAATTAAAACATTCAAAATTTTGATGAAGTTAAATAATAGATAACTTTTAACTTGGATTATTCATATCTGCTGTATTTATCACATTAATTTTTTTTTTTTTTTTTTTACAGATATTATTTTATTCACTAGAACCAACAAATTTTACAAACGGTAAACAGGTAGACATAAATTTTATTGTCGATAAATGTTTCAATACTATGTTACTCGGAAATGTGTGTTATTTTGGAGAAAATTAAAGGTCAATTGAAATTCATTTCACGAAAATTTTAACTGTAGGAAACATTATTTAAATGAATGCAAAAAAAAAACCCTGCAGGATTCTTTTTTTTGGGGGAGATTTTCAGCCAAAGGTGGTGTTACGTCAAAAATTGCAATAACTTACTCTCATCGCAGACTGCCGAAAGCGAAGTTGTTTGGAACCCCGCGGTGATTGTGGGCATACAAAGGACAGGCCGATGTCAGTTTTATGATTTCAACCCTCCCCCCCTTTCCATTTCGGCCACCCCTCACCTGAGGATGCTGCTTGCTTTCCGAGGAGTTCTTCCAAGCAAAGCTAACTCCATTTTTACGCAAAGGAAAATGTTTGAGTTGTTAAGTGCGTATGTTTTCCGTTTGATGAATGAAGTTAAACATGTCAAAGGCTGTCATTTCCTAAGGTACAGTTCTCCTTTCGTTTACTGTTGTTGTGTTATGTGTGTTTTACCTGAGTTAAACCATGCGGATTATTTAGATCTTTCTATCTATCACTGATATTTATTATAACAATACAGTTATGTCAGGGATGGACAAACTTTTTCGGTCGCGGTCTAAAAATCGGGGAAAAAAAAAAAGTTTGGCGGGCCAAGAACATTTTTCTAAAATTTAAAAAACTATATACAAGTATTAGAATTTAAATATGTTAATGAGATGAATGAAATTGCGATTTCATTTTTAAAAATACCTTATATTGAGGTTCGAAGTGAGATGCATTATTGATTCTAAGGAACGAGGCTAAATGCTCATCTGTCAGTCTACTTCTGAAATAATTCTTTCTAAGGTTCATAGTTGAAAACACTTGTTCACATATATGAGATGAAGCAAACATAGCACTGATTTTCTGGGCGTGAGATATTAAATTTAGGAAACTTACTTTCGATAATGATTTGTATAACTGGTATATTTAGAAACAACTGCTTGTGATGATTGTTAGATTGCAACTCAATTAATTCAACCTCACTGCTTCACATGTCACTGCCTAAACATGTGAAAGCAATTATTTCTTTTACTTTAAATACCAAGAAGAAAAATTGGATGTGATGTTGATATTCTCATTAAATTAAGGGATGCATTAATTGTTTGTTAATGAAATTATTAAATAATAATAATTAAATTAATAGCAAAAATCTGCTTATAAATTTTTTTCAATATAATCACTTTTGATGTGAAATATTTTTTTTTTGCGAAAATTAAAAAATGTGATTAAAAAACTTTGATAGTTGCAAATTCATTTTTAGTTCTTTGGGTAAAAAAAATTAATTAATTAATTAATTAATTTTATTCAATCGCAGTCGTGTATTTAACCCACCTACGAAAATTATAAAGCAATATTTACTAAATTTTCAGTGGCGAAAAGGTTACACAAATTAATTCTAAATTCTTGTTATTATTATTATTTTTGGGTTTTGGTGTAAATAAACAAAATTAGATATTTCAATAAATTCTTGCTATTTATTTTTAAATCACAAGGAAAATATATTTCCTAATATTCTTTAAGTAATAGTTTTCTGGTATTGTGAAATGTTTTTCACTTAAACCTAGTGAATATTATACAAGTGAAACGAAGAAAAAAAGTTTTATATATTTTACATTGTTTTATATTTTCACATCGTTTTTATATTTTATATCGAAACTTTCCCATTATTTAATCATTTTATTATTAAATAACACATGGTTATTAATAAATTATCAACAGATAAATATACATTAAAGATTAAAAACTAAAATATTTTTTAAAAATATTCCCTTAAATTTAAATGAGATGTAATATCTATTTTAACTGTTGGCAATAAATCTTAATAATAATAATAAAGAAAAAAATTATATTCAAATTAATCAATAAAAATGGTTAATTTCATTATAACATGGTCCATACTTATTATAGTATTTTAATAATTAATTTAAATGAAAGTTCGACTTTATATATTCATATTTATCTTTCTCCACACTATTCAGCGACCTCATGGCCAATTGGCTACTGCTCTGCCGTTTGGTGTCCTTCAGGTACGAATCCTGGCGGTGGTATGGATGTTTGTTAGTAGTTCGGAATCCACATTAAACTGTAGGTCCTGGTTTTTATTTAGTCCAAAGTGAGCACAAATAGACTGTACAGCGGCAAACCAAACTACACTATTTAATTTTTAGAAAACAGATGTCAAAACAATTACAATGATGAATACCAATGAAATATGTTAAATATATCTTGCTTTTTAATTTAAATGTATCATTTTCGACGTAATAGGAATTGCATAAAATGACGTTATTTTTAGTAGTCTCACTTTTGATTTTTAGGGCATTGTCGATATCGGAAGCATAATTATTTTAATAGTCGTTATTTTCCCAATTTACTGTATAAAAAAAGTTGAACTGTTATGTTTAGAAATATTTTTAAGTGACTTATAATAAAATTTGTTAGTATGTGAATGAAGGAAAATGTTAGGAGGAAGAATGAATTGACATGTAATAGAGCTTTTTCTTATGTCCTTTAAGTTTCCTCCCACTATTATAACTTTAAAAATTACTTGATGTTTACATTAATACAAATTGCACACGAAAGTTATAATACTGTACATAACTTTATAATTAATTATGTTTTACAAACTCATTATAGATTGAAAGTAAAAAAGAATGTGAAAACCTTATCATTCGCGAACGTAGCCACTTCCCTTTCTCTCTGTGGTTGGGAACGATAAACCAATTTAGAAACCTAATTAAAGGGTGGCAAGGGTTTGTGTCAATCATGATCGCATAAGGCACACTCTGCTTCCTCTAGGAAGTTGAGGTTGTCTTGCAGAAGAGGTAAGGCGCGTTTGTAGCGACGCCAGCAAGCAAAAAATGTCGACCTCAAGCAGACACTGATCAAAATTCTGGGACATCTCTGGAATACTAATGGCCCGCAGTCTCGGAAGTCCTGAGTGCCGATTACGAAATACCCTCGGCCCGAATTAATCGTGAACATTCCGAGGTATTTCACGCCTGTTGTCGATACGTTTCGTTTAAAAGAGTGCTGAATTCGCACTTGTCTATCGAAGTCTTATTGTTTGTTTATAGCCTTAATTTGTGGTAGATCTCCCATCTTATTTTTTTAGAAAGTAAATATTAAACAATGAAAAGTTTTTATTTTTCATGCGTTAAAACAAAACAAAGCTACTATTGAATGTTTCTAAGTTAATGATGCTACCAAATTGATAACTGTTTTTTACTTTTATGATTACTATTTGTGAATTCTATGAAGACAACATACATCAAATAACCAAATATGGATTGAATGAAAATCTCAATCATAAGACTTCGAGAATTAGACCTATGATAACATATCCAATTGTACAATCAACATTACTCATTTAGATGTAATTATTTACACAAAGAAGAAATAGTACGTACGTAGAAGTAATAGTTTAATGATAGTTGAAAGAATTATTTGAAAGAATTATTTGTTTTATTAGACTAGTTTGGAGTGCATCATTTATTTTTCTGTATACTCTTACTTAATCAAGGATATACTTACTTACTTTACCTTTTGTAAAACGTTCTTAACGAATTATTGCAAAACGTTTTTATTGTATATATAAATTTCTGTTTACTCAAAAGTAGTTATCTAAATTTAAATGAATTATTTTAATGACATAATTGTTATTTTTTTAAAAAAATAGTTGCTTAATAGATATTAAAATTTTTCTTTTTATTATAAGAATCATAATTGAATAAAAATTTAATTTTATTGTACATCACAAAAAATCCTAGTGTGTGTGTTTTAAAACTTATAGTAATGGATCGCTAAGATTCAGCTGTTAATTGAAATGTTTAAATCCTTTTAATACTTTTGTGACGGAACAATGGAATTTAATAAGAAGCACTTTAACTTCGTATCAAATTAAAAGTGCAGTAGAAAAACCTGTCGCAAAATCATTTCATTGCGCAGGTAATTACTCAATATTTAATTAGTTTTTATTTGATAACTTTGTTGTTTTCTTTTCTGCCAGAACGAAACTCAAGTACTAAGTCTTTCACAAAGCAAAATGTAAAACAAGAACAATCTAGAATACCATAAAAATAATAATAAAGAATGCAATGAAAAAAACAACAACATTGTGCCGCAGATAATTGAACCTTTGTATGAAAATGTGAACATTTCTTAAATCCTCGAAACCCGTATCCTTGAGAGGAGTCAAGGTCACATTAAAAACCGCGAGAGCCCGAGTCCATTGGAAAGAAGTTCAGCGGCAATAAATGAATTGAGATTGGCATTTGCTGTTCAATTAATATGATAATCGCAGACTAAGTATCGTTTCCGAGATAAACAGGAAAAAAATGGAATCCTGCTCGGCAGGCTGTTGCTCAATATTCCTTAGAGGTAGAAAGAAGTCACTCTTTGTGAAAATAGAGATAAAATGGATGTTTTGATTCGGAAGTTTTTTTCTAAATCATTTGAAAACGTGACATCCTGTCTGCCAATGAATTCCACGCATGTTCGGATGCTCGTTTGTTTTGGTGGTCATTGTTGCTACAATGTACTTGTTGATGTCAACTTACTTGAATGCTGTCTAGAGAAAATTTGATGAAAATTTTGTCTTGAAAAATTGTCTTCTTGAATTTCCTCAAACTATTTACATTCAATTTAAGGTAAAACCTATTTCTATGAGTAATTAATTAGATTGATCCGTTTGATAAAAATAAAATGTTCTACAACTTTGAATCTGTATCATGGGCCTAAATCATTTGAAAACGTGGCATCCTGTCTGTCAATGAATTCCGCGTATGTTTTTGATGCTCGTTTGTTTTGGTGGCCATTGTTGCTACAATGTACTTGTGGATGTCAACTTATTTGAATGCTGTCTAAAGAAAATTTGATGAAAATTTTGTCTTGGAAAAATTGTGTTCTTGAATTTCCTCAAACTATTTATTATTGTTTTGGTGGCCATTGTTGCTACAATGTACTTGTTGATGTCAACTTATTTGAATGCTGTCAAATTTGATGAAAATTTTTCTTGAAAAATTGTCTTCGTGAATTTCCTCAAACTATTTACATTCAATTTAATGCGAAACCTATTTCTATGGTTTGTTTTGTCGCTCTACGGTCATTTTGTGCACACGTTGGGCTAAACAGCCTATTTCTATGAGAAACCAACTAGAGGATCAATTTGACAAAAATAAAATGCGCTACAACTTTGAGCCTGCATCATGAGTTTATTAATCATACTTTTTAATTAACTTCTTTTGAAACATTTAACATTTATTTCTTCTTTGTGCAAATAATTACAACTAAATTAATAATATTGATTGTACGAATTTGATATGCTATCATTCATATGTTTAACTTTTGAAGTCTTATGATTGAGATTCTCATTCAAACCATATTTGGTTATTTGATGTATGCTGTCTTCATAGAATTCCCAAATAGCAATCATAAAACAAATAGCTTACACACTGTATGTAAAAGACATTTGTTTATTCATAGATGATAATCAGTACTTGCAGCTGTGTGCATATATTGCGCTATTTCGAGACAACCAGAGAGAGACCAGATTAACATAAAGTTCGTATCTTGCAGCAATGATAGTTGAAAGAATTATTTGTTTTATTAGACTGGCTAGGAGTGTAACCATTTTTTCTTCTGTATTCTGTTACTTAATCCAAGGAAATAATTGAGTCAGTTTGTTGATATATAAGCAGAAAGTTGATAGAGAATTATTTATTATAAACAGGAAAAAATGGACATAATCAAATTCTTAATATTTGTTAATATAATTTCCGGACGGGATTTTTCCAAAATTATGCAAAGCGATATGTTGAATGTCATCTCTTCAGTTGCTGAATTGTACTTGGAGCATCAGCTAAATTTTCATAGCCATGATGTTTACAAGAATGTTAAAAACAATTTTGATAACTATTATTTATTTATTTATTACTCTTTTTTCCCCAAATATTGCATGAAATGGTGGCATACCTTTTCTTACAACGATTTTGCAGTTTTAATGTCATTGAAAAATCGAATGAGATAAGATTCGAATTAAAATTAAACTTCTAATAGGAATAATGGATATTAATTGCATTATTTATTTATTTAAGAGAAATCGCAATTAACAGAATTTCATTTCCCACACGTAGTGTCATCATATCAAGTAATTCGCATAAAAAAATAAGTCAGAAGTTACTCATTTAGCTGTAAATAAATGTTACGTGACTAATGATCTCAATTTATTTTTGAATGTATACATTTGCATAAATCGATTACAAAACGAATTCTTCAAATTCAGCAAATCACAATTATTGTGTTGGTATCATAATTGTTTAACCAGTTTTGTTCCTTATTATTCTGATTTTTTTTTATGACTTCATAAGTTTCCGAGAATCTTATCTATGAAGGAAACGGAGGGTTACATATCGTGGATATATATACGCGGATGTTATTAAAAATATTAAGCGTCGTGAAGTGGTTAATCAGTTTTGCTTGGATTTTTCTTTTTTATATATATCATAGATATAATTTTAATTTTTGCATAGAGAAATATTTGACTATTTTGCTTTCTTGCACCATTGCGTAATCTTGGACATTGTATTTAATCGAGGACAAAAGTTTTGAACTTCTTGACGAAATCCAGTCGCGTCCTTGCGCTTTTAAACGTCACTGAGGTCGTCAACATGCTTTCATCTCGTTTTGAAAACGTTTCTTTCTGCGTCAGGAGAATTTTAACTTGCGTCACATGAATTTTGAATGTTACATTTCACAGTCATTTAATTACTTTTTTGGTGCACATTAACATGTTCGCACTCTGACTTTAATCAATGATTTAAAGTTCACTTAAGTAAAATATCACTGACATAATCATTTTTTATTTAAAAAAAAAAAACAGCTTTAAAATATAAATACGTTGCATTAATAAGCTTTTTAAAAACATAGAAATGCTAATTTAACTTCAATTTATTGTTCATACACATCATAATGACATAAAAATTTGTTTTCACATTTTGTAATTTTTACAAAGCAACGTAAATAATAAATAATTATAAATACCTTCAAAAAAATTTTTTGTAATTATTTCTTCGTAATTTTAATAAAATTAACTTATTTTTTTGTAGTTTCTTAAAGGTTTCATTCGAACTATGGGATACTTTTTTACAGATACTAAATTTTGATTTGATTATTAACACGATTGCGTTAAAAAAAAAAGTGTTATTTAGTTATACAATACGCTTGTCAAAGTTACTTTTAGTTGTAATTTGTAATTAATAAAGGCAATTTTAAAAATTTGGTTTGATAGAATAAGAAGAAAGAAGTTTATAAATTTTTAATTAAAAAAAGATCATAATTACTGAAATAACATTTTAAGTAACACATTTCAAATGTTCACTGTGTTAGAACATGTGTTGCTTTAGAAACGATGGCTAAATTTTAAACCCATCTATCACTTACGAAAATTTTAAATTCAAATCATTAACCAACCAAAGGTGGACATTTCCGTGTATTGGTTTTTTGATAGTAACTAAATAATAGCAAGATTTAACGGATCGGCAAGCGAAGGGGTCAACTTACTTCAAAATATGCTAACGAATTCATTAAGTTCAAATAAATCTGTTAGTTCTTTTGATTCACATCTGTTCGCCCGAACACCTGTTTTAAACAATCTTCGAAAATTCATTTTGACTTGATTGACTGACGACTTATTTATAATTAATTAAATTTGATATCACAAGATTCTCTGTAAATATAAATATTTATTAGCCGTTTTTATAAAACCCGCTTATTAATATTATAACTCTAACCTACGCTAACTATTTGTCAAGAGTTTTATTTTTGGCAGTTTATGAAAAATAATATCGAATGCACAATTTATATTGTTTTAAATAAAAATTAATGAGTCATTCTGTCATCTGTCAAACTACTGATCATTTTTATGAATTTTCATTATTGATGTTTGTTCTTTATTTATAAACCGATACTTATTATACAATATTTCCTTTGAGAAATTGAATTGTTAAAATTAAATTTCTTGTTTAATTTTTTTTTTTTAAACTACGTTTAAAGAAATTTATCAAATATATATTTCTTTAATATTATTTAATTAAATTTACAGCATATTTTTTTTCTTCTATACACTACTTTTTGTTAATATAATTACTCTGAATATATATTTTTTTCTTGATAAGAAAAAAAAAAAAAAGCTATTAAACAATGTACTCAATTTAAGACTCCCTGATGGCCATTTGGGCTCTCTGTACCCCCAGGCTTCAGGTTCGAATCCTGGCGGTGGCATAGATATTTGTGAGTGGTTCGGAATTTGCGTTAAACTGTACGTCCCGATCTAATTCGCCTAAAGTGTGTAAAAAACGACCGTAGAGGGACAAACCAAACCATATTTTTAAGGAATTTACGAATTAAGAAATAAATATTAGTTTCAATGTTTCAGATTGTTTAACCTTTGTACAATGCTTGTATAAATATATATCGTTTAAATATTTTTCGTGAAATTAAAACTTTTTTAGTGGCAAAATTGAAACCTTAAGTGTAATGAATGTTATAAAATCCTCCCGACGATACGATTGATTTCATATAAAAAGAAAATTCTTTATCATATCGAGTATTCTTTTTTTTTTTTTTTTTTTCATTAATTTACCATGATTTTTGGTAACCATATCCTATAACTTATACAGAATAATGTGGATAAATTATCAATATTTCATGTTAACTTCTATAACATTCGATTTGTAAATAACTATTTATTTATGCATAAATCTTAGCTCAAAAATGCTTTCAGTCGTTTGCTTTGTTTTCAATGCACTACGTATTACATAATTAGTTCCTGTTGTTGTTTAATCTTTTCCTGGTAGGCAATCAAAATATTACGATGTGAGTAGCGGCAAATCTTTTATAAATTGTCTTGGCCTTTAGCAAATCGTTGCTTTATTCTTTATGTGTGTAATTTTGAATCCAAATTTCATACACGGTCATTCTGGTCGACTGCGTAATTATTGTGGATTGCGACTTATCTTTATGTACTACTTCATAAAATTGTTTCATGACCATTTCTGATCGGTTCATGACAGTTGCACTCGTAACTCTGCGATGTGCAATTATATTACAAAGTCATCTGTTACCATTCACCCACTATTCCTTTTTTATGTTTCAGGATTTGTACTGGATTTACGAAATGTCTTCTCGGTCATTTGTCTATTTTGCTTTCACAGATTAAAGATCTTATAATATTTATCCAGAATTAACCATAATGATGCCTATTTTTTTAATCATTTCAAATTTTAGAATAAATTTGAAATGAAATCAAAATTAGAAGTTTGTTTTGTCGCTCTTCTGTCATTTTTTGCACACTTTGGGCTGATTAGACCGGATCCTACAGTTTAACGTGGATTCCGAATCATTATCCATCTACCGCCAGGATTTGAATCTGAAGCCTGTAGTACCAAAAGCCAGAACGCTAGTCAATTTTCCAATTTGAATTCCGTGAATAGTTATCAAAGACTCATCTAATGAATATATAACCTGATTTACTTTTATTTATTTGAAACCTAGAAATTACTTTTAACGAAATTACACAGCATGAGTGTCACTGTGTTTTTCTTTATCAGTTTTTATCTATCATTTACTTTTTCCCCCCATTAACATTTTAAAAAAGATCAAGTTCTGAAACACTTTAAAATTGTTTTGGGAGACCTGGCATTCTTTAAATTTACTATATTAATCAATATTCTTCATTCTACGATTGTAGTTTTTATTTTAGTTACCTTATTTCCTTGCAAGGTCATTTATTCATCATTGTAAACGTTCATTATTTTTTATTCATTACTTGTCATCAGCGAAATATTGCTACGTTCGCTTCAACGATCATTTAGCCCTCTTACACAAGCATCTCTGCTGGAATGTCGAGGTAGAATTAAAATAAAGCAAAAAAAAAAAAAAAAAAAAAAATTTTTTTTCAATAATAGAGAAGAATAATTATGCTAATTTTTAGTCATTTTTGAAGGTGTCATGCGAAAGGTTGTTAGAAGAACACGCGACTGGTCCCACCGGCGCGACACAAGCTCGATATGAATGCGACACAACCTTGAGCGGGCTGCAACAGAATTTTGGTCACGTAAGAAACCGTCCGGCGCCGAATTTTCGTCACATTTTAATCGAAACTCATCGATTATTATCGATACCAACTGAAGATTGAATCCAAGACAATTTTAATGAATTCGCCTCTGTGTATAAAATCGATTACAGTCGAGTCTTCCGCTTCTGAGTGGTTGGGACTGGTTTATGGAGGTTTGATCCGTAGAAAACGCGCATGTAAAGGACAGGTATAATAATGGGCATTGGATCGAAATTACATGGAAATAAATTAATTAATTGCTGCAATTATTGCGAGACTTTTTCCTAAGAATCCTATTCTAATGTGTTTAGCGATTAATTATATATCTAATCAGTCAGAGCATCGATATTATGTTCAAAGAATCTTCAATAAAATTATGATGTAATTAAAGGCGATAACGATGTAATTAAAACATTAAATAACGATTCCTTAACTAAAGATTTTTAATCATTCAATTTATTGTTCAGGATAAAGTTCAGAGCAAATTAGTTTAAAATATAATTTGTAACGTACTTATTAGAATGATAGTAATATATTCCTTTTGAAGACTTTTAGAGCTTTTAATCAGAAAAATTATACTGTTATGCAAAATTTCAACAATGGCTTCCCTCCTTCATTCCTAATTTCACAAGAAATCACTAACTGCTAATCGCTAAATACTACTTAACTACTTTTTGTATTTAAAGAATAAAAAAAAGTATATTAACAATAAATGTCCTTTAAGTAAAGGGTCTGATCTCCATTAACTACAATAGTTGTTTGGCCCCATCTGTTCATATTTAATACTAAATAATCCTACAGTTGTTAATGTAAGAATGTGCATTCTTATATGAGCAACAGTTTCAGTTGTAAGACTTTCTTCGGCGTATATAGCAGTGCGGAAAGGTGTCCCACATGTTCTTTTCGATTTAAATCCAGTAAGTACGATTGTCAATCCATTCTAGTAATATAATATATTCAATTTTAAAAAGTTTCCCAAATGTACTTATGTAGTCTGTGTAAAAACGAAGTCTGAATTAATGGCACCTCGGAACACCTCTCCCATACAAGTCTGAACTAAAGGCACCTCGGAACAGACGTGTATGGGAGAGGAGCATTTGTTTATAATAACGATCTTCAATAGCAATACTTCCAGTGAAAACTTAGAGCATCTCAATGTTTTCTGAAGCGAGCTCTCTAGGATGACCACATAGGTCCCCTTCCCTGATATAAGTAGCATAACACCGTGCCCCTACCTTTCTCAATATCAACCATTGAATCGCTTCAATGGTTGCTTGACACCATCTCTCCATATTTAACACTAAATAATCTTATAGTTTTTAATTGTCCGTTCCTATATGAGCATCCGTTTCAGTTGTAGGACTTTCTTCGGCGTTTATAGCTGTGCGGAAAGCTGCTGAACCGGCTTTCATCTATAAAAAGGTCTTGATTCCATTAATGAGATGTCCAGTCTGTGTTTCATACACCAGTCTAAACTGCCGCCGATGAACAGCTGCCAATTGAATAGTGCGTTGAGGATGGTGGGAAAATAGTTCACTTTTATTATTCGAAACAAAGCTGGATACTTATCTTTTCGTTTTCGTACACTTGCTCGCTGATTGGTATGGAAGCTGCATCAGTCAGGACGTTGTATCAGTCATCTATGGCTTTGTTTTTCCACGGGTGACCATCATTAATTTTAAGAATTTCCGAGCTAGGGAAGCAACACTTTTGTCGACTCGGAAACTCACGAACTTCGCTTATCACACTACACTCTTCCTTAAGTATGCCGATCATTCTACCCTGCATAAAGTTCCCAAATAGGTTTTTCTAGCTATACTGTATACGCGTGAGCTGGTTTGAAACTTGCAGAGAATGTCTTTATGGCACCTTTTGTATTTCTATTGTTGTCTTGTACTACCCATGTTGACTAGACATGTTTTGCGTACTTTCACATCATCTGTGTCGTCGTGTTACTGATATTTACATACGATATTTAATTGATTGACATTGCTATTTTAATAATTCAATTGGGTAGTTATTACATTGATCACAATAAGACATTTTCTGCAATTTCGTATCTGATTACAAATTGCATTCCATTGATAAAATTTGCACACCGGTGTATGTAATCGCTTGCTTAGTTCGAATATAATTTATAATAATTTTTTAATGTTTCTAACACGATTATTTCAATGATTAAACGATTTCAGCGATTAAACTCATATAACATATAATTTGAACATTAAATTGTTAAACCAATTTAAATTTCAAAGTAAAAAACTTCTGGAAATGTTGAAGGACTTATACCTATTAATGAAAATTTTGGAAGCGGGAATAGTTTCAAATACCGTTCCCACAATTTATGACCATTTTTAGTTTTACATTATTTTGGATTGCAAAAAAGACCTTGATAGCAGAATTAAGAGATAAAAAAAAAAAAAAAAATTGTAAACATGTGAATAAATTGCATTTACTATAGATATTTTGAAACAAGTTAATTTCTATTCATTGCATTTGCTTTAGTATATGATAAATTATATTTTTTAGTACTTGGAAACCAAAATTATCTTTGCTTTTCTGTAACAATGATTTATATATTGAAACACAAGACTTTTGACACGATTTGATGTACATTTGTTTTAACCTACAAGGTACATATTATCGCATGTAGAAATTAATTCAGATATTATAAACTATGAACAGCATTTTGAAATCATTGCAGGTAGGTGAATACTTTTTCTTCGGGTTATAGAAAGCAAGTATTAACAAACTTAATTTATTTTCTGTTCCAAAGGCATTCGATACTAAGATCTGAGCTCCACTGCAGATAGATCACTACCACAAGATCGATTCCCGAATATTTTTAGAAATTCCCCCTGGCAGCCACTGTGAATGGGTTGGGAACATGTGCTCTCGGGAGGAATTCAATCATTTCGAAATTAATGGCGAGAATTAATAAAAGTCGATGAAACGGGGCGTTCCGAGATTGTCGAGGAGAGGCGCCTTTGGTCCTATTAGGAAAGAACGTGATTGAAATTAAATTCCTCAAGGTTACCATTCTGCAAAAGCAATTCCTCCTGCTTCGATCGGTGCTTATCCAAAAGATTAAGTGATTCCATTAAGTGAGATGATGCAATTGCTATTGACCAGCGCGAAACTTTTATCTGTGATACGGACGCATTCAAAGAGGGTATTAATCAGCCCTTTACGAGAAGCCCTTTTAAAAGGAAGGAAACAGAATCATAATGAAGCAATTTAAGCTTGCCTTCCGGCACTTTTGAATGAGAAATAACAATGAATATAAATATTGAATATACATTCTCTCGTTTTAAAATGAACATTAAATTTGAAGACTATCATAATCAAGTTTCATTTTATAACATCATTTAACACCAGATAAAATTTTAAAATAGCAACATTAATTTGACAGCCATGCAAACAGTTGGCAAATTCAGCGAAGTAATTGTGACACAGTTATTTCTCTGAACTTTCGTTTTGATTTTTTATTAATCGAGAATGTAAATTGAACGTTCATAATCATTTTTGGTCATTGTTTAAATAACGTGAAACAATACATATCAATCTAAAAATTAATATTTGAAGTTATCTTTGATTAATATATTATTTTCTATTTCTTCTCGGCGGCCTGATGGTCAATTGGCTAGCGCTCTGGCTGTTGGTACCCCAGTCCAGATTCGAATCCTGGTGGTGGCATGGATGTTTGTTAGTGGTTCGGAATCCACGTTAAACTGTAGGTCCCGGTCTAATTAGCCCAAAGCGTGCACAAAATGACTGTAGAGTGGCAAACCCAACCCAACCCATCTATGCCTACGTCTATAAACAGCATATTACTATTATATTATTTATTTTTGTAAGCCAAAAATTATTTTTTAATTTTCAAAATTACGAAGGTTACAATGAATGTTCTACTTTTCGAATTTGTACAGTTTTTTTAAAAATATTTTATTTCATATTTTAGGGGAATGGGGTATTTTTTGAATGTTGTAAATACATAGCAGGATAGATATACTCACAAATCCACTTTAATTTTACTAAATAATTAATTCAATTAATTGAAATTTGTATGTCTTAGAATAGCAAAAAGTTTAACACTAAAGTAGCATTAGCATATTAAATCGATTAGAATTCTATCTGTGCGGGGCGTTGTGCTCACAAAGGGCGAATTCTGCGAAGGTCTGAGTTCGTTCAACTCGCATAATAAATAATACGTATAGGGTGTTGATTATTAAGTTAGTTCCTTAAATTGGTTTCGGTTTTTGCTAATTTCATCTACATTCCTCAATATTTATTTTACTTATAAGAAGTTAGCAGATTTTCCATCCCGCCAAACAAATATTAATCATTTAAAGTTTATTTGAAAATTCATATTTTTAGTTATTAATTTGTCACTGGAAGGCAATTGAATTTTTTGTTATTCAATTGTCTGTTATTTTACATGAAAGGGTAAATAAAAAATAAAAAAAAAAAACAAGGGGAGTATTTAAAATATTTTTTTTAAAACCAAGGTCTGGCGAACCTCCAGACCTGATGAAGATAAAAAAAAACGAAACAAGCGTTGTGACAGCCGTCGCCCGAAGAAAGGCCGAATTATTTATTGCAATGAAATTCTAAAGGGGAATACATATATTCGTTCCTCATTGAACCGGTCGGACGGGAAAGTGATCAATCTGTTCTATTTGAAGTGAAACGAGTGATCTATTAGTCAAATACGAGATTAAGAGTGCTTCAAACTGCGGCTTACGATTACCTTCCTTTTAAACTTCCTGACCATTTGTTATCGCGGCTCGGCCTTTATTCAAGAGAAACGGAGACGGAAGCCCGTGGAGAGAAAGGTCGTTGGATAGAGATTACGTTGCAGCTCTCTCGGGTGGCGCACTTGCTGCAGATGCGTCGTTTCGGGAAGCACTGGGTTTTCTGGGCAAAACAGTATCGTACATTGCACCCAAAACCTCCTTAAATGGTTTACAAAACAAAAAACAGTTGTAAATACGGAAAACATCTTATTTGCTTGTTAGAATTGCTCATAGAAAATTACATCGATGAATTAAAATAAGTAAAGCCAGCATTTATTTATGGCTATACGAAACAAATACGTCAAAAAATAGATTTCTCACCGCAGATCGAATAATGAATTTATTTTTCCCGGATATTAACGCGTACCATAAAACCACGTAGCTTATTAACCGCAACAGCAAACATTTTTTATGGCATCTACAACTGGTGCAATTGTACCGAATTTTTAACTTAAATTCTTTTTATTTTTAAATTCTTTCAGGGTACTATTTTTAAATTTTTAGAAACTTTTTTTTTACGATATTATTAACATTTAAGCAGCCTATAATTAATTGAAAATTAAATATATGAATTAAGACGAGAAGGTTAAGAGGTCTATTCCCATTGGTATGCCAGTTGCCAATTATTATTCAGTGTTGGTTCTTGCACTTTAAAACGAACACCACCACAGGTGAAAAATGAATGTTATTTACTTGATACTTTTTGAAAAGCATATAATTGTAAATGTGTATTTAAGTATAAAAAGTCAATCTATTCGACACATGTTTTCATAAATACTAATTATTATATTTTACATTACATATCTTGCTTTACTTAAATATTCAATATATATCGTGTCTTAATCCGAAAACGTATATGAAAGGCAAATCAATAACTTCATAAATAACAAATTTTCTTCAGAAGTATTACAAAATTTTCTCTGCCATGTTAAGTGTAACAAATTAAATTTAAACATGAAATTTTAAGGGTTTTCAATTTCATGTAATTTTAAATTAAGATTTTCATAGATATGATAATTTTAACTATGGATTCATTATGTTTATCTAGATTCTAGTTTATTTATTTTCTAGCATATATATACTTAAATCAAAAAGGAAATGTTCAACATATAATTATCATACGAGTAAATCATTTCATTTATTTATTCAATTAACATACTAAGCAGTCGTACCAGTAAAAAAAAAAAAAAAAAAAAAAAAAAAAAAAAAAAAAAAAAATCTAAACTTACGTTAAATGTACATCTAAAATTTCATTCGGAAATAATTTTATTATTATTTTTTAGAGTTCCGGTTTAAAAACTAAGTAAATTAATAGCTATCAAACTGCCAGCAATTAAAGAATGCGGTGCTAGAATTCATTAAAAGGTCTCATAGAATTTCCCTCTTCAAAAAACTTGCTCAATGTTAAAACCTTGTAATTTTAATTTCATTGCCATTGCTTTTTAAAAAGTTGCTTTAAAAAAAGAAAAGAAAACTTGAAAGGGGAAATCTTTTTGAATAATTATTAAATCATTCTCTATCATATCAACAAAAAGAGATATTGAACTTTTCATAAAATTATTTTCGTTTGTTATTTTTATACGAAATTTTTATCGATTGTGAATAAATCTGTTATGTCGAAATCTTTGTGTTTAATTTTAATTTAGATTGTTATTTTAAACTTATGATTGGATGATTCTGATGATAGGGAATTTTAATTGATAACATATTTCACATTTATTTCACTTGACATTTTGCAATAGTTGCTAGTGTACGTAGTCTTTACAGTATTGAGTATATATTATTCTTATCGTTATCTTACACTTGTTTTAAGCTGTCATTTGTTTTTCAGTTTATATATTCAGTGACTAATCACCTTCAAGACATCTTTATCTTCTAAACTGTGCTGTACATTATTGACATTATCTATACAAGCGTGAGAAAATTTTTCTTAAAGTAAACTTTGATTACTCCACATTTCGAAACTTAACGAACTATTAGGTCGATGAAAGGCACATCATAAAACACTTGGAGAAAAACTGTCACACTTTATGTTATCAAACTCAACTTTTTTGGAAATGCACTCAATAAAAGGAAATTTTTTTTTGATGTAATCCATTTCGAGTACTAAACAATACGAAATTACGAAATGCCATAATGCTTCCTCGAAAGATATTTCTCGATTTGGCATTGCTGAATTTCTTTAATGTATTCTAAAATTATATATATATATATATGGTATGAAAAAATATAATTTGAAAATGCATTTTTAAAAACTAACTACTGCAATCTGAATTTTGGACAAAACCTGAAAGTTGAGCTGTTTTTTTTGTGTTATAATTGGATTTTGCACTAGATTATTTTATAGAACTTCTGCTTTAAGAAATATATATATATATATATATATATATATATATATATATAAATATATATATTCCGTGATTACTTTGCAAAAAAAAAAAAGCAATCAGGAATCATTTTTTTTTTTATTTTTTTTTTGTTTTTTTAAGATTTCACATTTTATTCATTTTTTATTGAATTTCCTCCAAAAATTATAGTAAAGATTGTAACTTTTTGAAATAAACTTGGTATGTTGCTAAAATAGCGAAAAGGGATGTTACATGCTAGTGTTCGCATTACGAACGTATCAATCTATCTATTGCCCAGCCTTAATGAACTCAATTCTGAAACCCCACTCGGCTGTTAATAAAGTCTGCTGAAGTTGTATTAAGAGTTGAGAAACGTTATATCCCCCCTCCCTTCACATTGCCAAAGAGAAGCAACGAATATCCGAGCGTGCAAAAGGCTATTGCCAAGAAAAAGTGACCGACCTGAGGCAAAACATTCCTCAGTGCTGGGGAGAGATTACGAATTCGTGCTCCTATTGAAGAAAACACACGTGTATTGCCTCAGGCTTCACTAACTGAAATTTCGTACGCGACGTTTAGCCTAAATGTTTCCAGTTCTAGTGGGTGTGAGTCGTTCTTCATGATGCACTCATCTATTGCCTCATGCTACCTTTTTTTGATGACATTTCATTTATATTTTGCCAATTTTCAACTTCTTGGTCTTTTAAATACAGTTGCTTTATCATTCCAGTAATATCTGCTGTATTTCCTAATATGTACTGTCTTTTCTGAAAACTTAATCTTACTATGGCTAAACTAACCAAAATATTGAAATCAATGTTACTTCACGACAGAAATAATGTTTAAATGCTTCGGGTTTTTTTTTTTTTTTGTGTGTATGTGTGATATAATAAATGGTTCACTGTTTCTTAAATCTGATATCTATTTAAACATTTCATTAAAGAAATAAAATGTTAATATTAAATGTTTAAATTTAAATTTGTAAATAGTAATTTCTTTCTTGTGACAATTCAAGAATTTGAGTTACATTAATGCTAATAAACTATCCGTGATTCAAAATCAAGTATTCAGGATTCTAGAACAAGTACGAAATATACCGATCTTAATTATTTATGATTGAAGATTCAAGTTTACAAAATAGTCAAACATTAATGGATTTTAAAATTATGATAACTAACAGTTAATATTTTTGAAAACCAATAGAATTTTAACATTTAATTATTTTAATTAAATATACTTTTGTTTTGAAGATAAATTGTTTACAATATACTAACTCGTTAATTAAAAATATAACCGCTTTTCGAGTTACCTGTATAATTTTTCTTACAAATGTGACGAAGATATTCGTGGCTTTTACTAATTTTCAAGATAGGTCTTTTTTTAAAAGCATTCATCTAAACCACAAAAATTGTTCAATTCCTCTAGAAAAATAAACTCCGCAAATTTCTAATTGGTTGTGTCTTTTACTCAATTATTAAAAAGTTCTCCTTTCTTAAATTCTGTATGGAAAAATCAATGGAAAAATATTGTGTAGAAGTGAATGCATATGATAAATTTATTTTCCTGATCGTAGAACTGTAGTTATTTTTAATTATTGCATTCGATTGAAAAGAGTATTTAACTAGTAATAACTTTTAAATAATATATACTTTTCTACTTATCAAAAACATTAAATCATATTTTCGATGGCAAAATATTTTATTGATTAAAACCATTAGGAAAAACTATTTGTTTTGAATATTTATGTTAGAATGGCAAATAATGAATATCATATTTAGTACGTAAAAAGTTATTTGTAAAATTCTTATTTCTTTGCTATATTAATCAATATATTAATTAATCATATTAATCAATATATATATATATATATATATATATATATATATATATATATATATATATATATATATAAAGGGGTTCGAATTATAAGAATATTATATTTGACAATTTAAAAGGAAAATTTTATATGAATAGTTTTACTGAAAAGAAAAAAATTTCTCAAATATTCTATACACAAATTCATTATTTTTATTGTTGGTTGCTGAACCACTTTTTCAATAAAATGGCATTTGATTGAACAGTGTTTAAATCTGTTACATAATCAAATGATCACATATTAATTTTCATATTAGTTAACAACTTTACGAATAGATAACATTTATCGTTTTCTACCAAACAAGTTCAAAAATACGTCTTCCAAACATGATTTTTATTTAATTCTCAAACGAACATGTTGAATGATACAAGCTTAAAGATAATATTTTTGTTTTATATCACTTAATCTTATTTTAATCTGATTGATAGTGGTCAAATTAGGCTACAGATTTTTCGCAGTGCTACGCATAAAGATAACAGATTTTTGTTTTTAAATTTTTCCTCCTTAAATAAAGATGTTTAGGGAAGATGCATTTGTTATTTTAAGTAAAAAGCAAAAAAAAAAAAAAAAAAAAAAAAAATGCATTTAATTTATTAAAATGTGCGAATCGATTAATACTGCTTAGTATTGATCATATTTAATGAGTAATATTAAAGATTGTGCACTCTTGAAGAGAGTACCATGTACACCATGGTTGAGTATACTCTTCATCTCCTTTCATTATCTGCTAAACATGCTCAAAATTTGTCTCTGGTTTGTTGCGCAACTCTACATTTTGTGAGACAAATAATCCGATTAAAATTAAAATCTTAAGTGAACAAAGTGCGTTTTTAAACGAGACAAAACTTTTATATAAGCATTTGAACGTAATTAGTAATTGTTTATTATGTAATCATAATGGATGCTTAATATTCTTTAATTGAAATTTATTACAACTGCAAGCGATTAATTACAACTACAACATATTTGAGTTCTATAATTTAAACAGTAAAAATAATTCAATCATTTTGCTACATATCAACCAAAAATACTTCCCAGATATTAGCCAGCAAAAACATGCAACATTAAATATATTCATTTGTGTTGTCGTAAGATTCTTCTAATTTCACTAAATTAGTCACCAAATAAAACTTATTATCTTAAAAATTATTTAAAAGGGAAAAAGTCTTCCCCCTCCCTTTTCCCCGATCCAATGCAATGGTGCAGATTTTATAGAAATGTTTACAATACATCACCAAATCTTAATTAGGGATGAAAAATGTGATGCAAGAAATAAACAAGATTGATATTGAAATATAAACACGTTTCTTGATCTAATAACTGAGAAAACGATTCGTTTGGAGATTTGATAAGCAATCCAAATATCTAGGTATTACTACTTTCTTCAGAAAGTTAATTTTAAAGTAATTTTCATTCATTTTGCTTTATTTAATCTATTTTCAATGAGTATCGAGGTGCGGTATTATACATATCTTGTAAAATAAAAAGGAAAATTTTACGCCTAAAATATATAATTTTAAAACGCCTGAATATATAATTTTAAAAGCTGAATCATTTGTTAATCCAGGCTGTATCAAGGATGTTTATTAGTGGTTCGGAATCCACATTAAACTGTAGGTCCTGGTCACAAAAGGGTGCGCAAAATGACCGTAGAGCGACAAATCAAATCAAACCAAGCCCTACATTTGTTTTCGTTCTCTCCATTTTATATCATGCTTTGAGTTGCAATTTGGTGAATTATATGCTCGCATGTTCTAAACTTATTGCAATTTTTAAACTCATCACATGAATGCCAAATACTATGTTCCTTGTGCGCGTTTACTACCACGCTCATAAGCAAAATAATAATATTAATAAATAATACTTGCTTTTACTTTAAATGCACACAGGACATGCAGCTGTATAATAAACATTTTGACAGATTATCTGCTCTTTTTGAAAATTATATGTATATAAAAAACACTTCATTTGATGAAATAGGATGACTGACAAAATTAATCATAAGACATAAAATATTGGCATTTTGTACTTTGATAAATGTTAGCGTTTATATTCAAATTAAAACGGGGAGGAAGAATAACCATGTTATTTGAAAATATCCTGTTGTAATTGATGCATTGATTCATCAGTTACTTAAAGCAATGAACGGTAAATTTCGTATGAAAGTACCCACCGAAGTCGAACCCTCTAAATGGATCGGTGTTGTGAGGAGGTTGACTTACCTCACTTAACCTCCGCTCTGGCCGGTTGATGGGATGAATGTTTTAGTACTTAGGTTTTTTGTTCCTGCACGTGTTCAACTTGAAAAAGAAAAAGTTTGAAGAAGAATGCTTCGAAATATGAAAGAAGAAATTATTCGTCTTTCACAAATAGCTCTTGTGGTAATTTGTACTTTTTGTTTACTTTTCTCTTTATTGTTGCTGTGGGTTAATTATTGTTCCGCTCACTTAAATGCTGCACATTCTTCGCATAGTCATGCCGGCTTTAATCCGCTTGTCGTGTATATATATTCGTATTTGGAGAGAAAAAAAATAAAGCAAAATCTAATGCATTAAAGAGTATTGAAACAGTGATTTCATCGACCTCTCTGGAATATGTATTATATGTATTTGTACGCACGAGAGTTTTTTAATTTTCAAAGATATAATTTCATATTTTATCTTTAACGAAGAAGATTAAAACGATATTCTTATTTGTCGATTTAGTATTAATTAAAAAAACAACAACTGAGGATTAAAAATAATTTTCTTTAATATTTTAGAATGTGTTAAATATTCTATCGTATTTTTGTGGAAACCATGTTAACATGAACAGAATTTTGAATCATTTGCAACTTAAATTTATTTGCAACAATTTTTTTGATTACAATTAAAACGGAACATTAAAATGAAATTACCGTTAGCCAAATTATTTAACTTAATTTTCTGACTATTTATTATTTGTTGTATTATATTTATATTAAGTTCATCAATCGAATCTTACTTGTTAAAACTTTAATTGTCTCTGAATTTTTTTAAAAATGACTATAACATTTTTGATGAAATATACGTGAGTTATGAAAATGGTTAAATACTTATAAAAATTTTATTAATGAATTAAAATCCTAAAAAAATTTGTACTGATAAAATATTTTTCTTCTTAAATTTAGTTTTAAATGGGCTTTTAAATCTGTATAACATTTTTGTTGGCCAGATAGTGTTAACAATTGGAATATGTTTTTGAAGTTTTATTAACTAATTAGGATAAACAAGAAGATTTTTTAGAACACTTATCACAAATCATGTCTATTTCATACTAAATTAATAATTATAATTCATTAATTAAAATTGACGAAGCTCTATCAGAAATAATGGTTGTCATTCTAAAGCATTTGTTGTATATAAAGGAAATATTTTGCAAGGGGTGAGCACGCTGAATCTATAGACGAGAAAGCCCTTCAATTGGAGTAGGAGACAAGATTCTGAATCTGCCGAATGCTACCCCTAAGAGTTTTGTTCTAAACAATGTAACAGGCCCTCCGGATACATCCTGAGTAACGCTGAGTCTGTTACTCCTTTGCCATTCAGTAGCAAATGAGCTCGGGTAAAAGTGTTCAGCATCAAAAACAAAAACAATTAGTCACTTCAAAAAATAACTAAACAAAGTATTAATAGTGTATGCTGTGTTGAATAGCTATATTATATTTTAAAGTTTTTGAATTCAGAGTTACCTAATTCTAATTATACTTCGTATACTTCAGTGCAGTAGAGCATATATTATTAAATTACTGTAATACATAAAGGCCGCATTTCTTGAAATAAAGTTGAATTTTTCTCCTTAAATTGCAGATGAATAATAGAGCCAGTTGCAATAGTGAATATTAGACCGATAATATTTGTGTAAACGAAAACTAGTACAACAAATTCAATTCATTTGGATAAATAAGGCAAGCTAAGTGACAATAGAATACGAATCGATGTTATTTCATTTACATTTGAACTCTATTTCCCATCTTTGCAGTGATAATCCCCACAAAAAAAATTATATCCAGTTCATAGCTGTTTACTAGTAATATGATTTGGATTTACAATAAATGAATTTTTAGATGGTGCGAGGTATTTGTAAAATTATACGATTTTATGCAAAAATTAGAAAGGAATCATCATATTTGAGAAGAAGGTACGAATAGATACAAGTTTCAGATAGCAATATTTTAGGTTTTTTTTTTCACTCTATATAAAGTAATATAACCCATTAATTTTCTTAAACATACAATCTTAACATAATTTTTTAAAATAAATCAATATTTTGCATAAAAATTAATGTTTAGATTTTATCAGTGATGGAAGTGAAATCATTGATAAGTTATTTCTAAGAATGCCATCTTCATAAAAAATTTGTTTAAAAATTTGGCGATGAGTTGTTTTATAGTAAGTTTTAAGCAATAATAAATTCACCAAATCTCTGCAATATCAATGATAATTCAAAATTCATCAATAGTTACGAAAAAATACTAAGAAAGTAAGGAATTTGACACACAAAATATATCATTTAGACGTAATCATCAACTGCATTCGTATTCTTTAATTAAAAGCATTCCATCCCGACTTGAAATACAAAACAGTTGTATAAGGATGATAAGAATGAACCTTAATAAGTGTAAAATTAATTTAATTCCTCACATTTCGCTCAAATTCGTAGGAACTCAATTTTATAATTAATAGAAAAATTTTTAAGTAAGTTATCATAAAACACAACTTTTAATTTAAAGCAGGTTTATTCTAATGGTGGGAAGTTTTATTTTTTGACTAGAAAAAATGTATGAAAAATGAATGAAATAAAAAATGCATGAAATATAATTAAGTTAAATTAGTTTTTTTTTTTTTTTTATCTAGGTACATCTAGCATTTCTTATTTTATTTTACAAAATATTCTTTATTTCAATGATTAAAATTTTTACATGGTCAATGTTTAAAACACCTTACGACATAGTTGTTTATGTTTCGTGATTACCATATACTTTAATTAATTTAACCACCATCATTACAATTACTATATTTTATGTCTCCCCAATATCATTCGCCAGTTGTGGTACCACCGGCTTCAAATATTAATCCTGGCAGTAGTATAGATGCTTGTTAATGGTTCGAAATCCATGTTAAACTGTAAACCCCGGTCTAATTAGCCTAAAAGGTGCACAAAATGACTGCAACAAACTAAACCAAGCCCCAATACAATTCAAATCCGCCCCCTTAAATGTAGACAAAGGGTCCCGAAAGATTGAACACACTGCCCTACATCATTTGTTGAATTTTATATCAGATTTCGTGTAAATTGCGTGACAAAGTGTATTAGGATAAATTGTTTTGTTAATCGTTTCTTTTTTCAGGTTCCTGACCATGCGCCTGCGCATTAGCGCGCTACTGTTTGCTGTCTTCGTTGTCGCGGGAATAGTCCTCAATAAACTGGCGACAGCGGACATCCAGAAATCAGACATCAGGGTCGTCCCGGAGAACAAGGACATAATGCAAGCTCTGGAAAAAAACTTTCTCAAAATGTTCGGATTGTCGAGCAGACCGAAGAGCAACGACAGCGCGGTATCGGATTATGTGTTGAACTTGTACAAGAAGCAGAACGAACTGCAACACATTGATAAAGCAAATACCATTACGTGCGTACCTGCTCAGGAAGTCGATCCTGAGAAATACTGTGATCAATTCAAGGCTCGTTACAAATTTGACATTAGCGGAATACCAGAGACGGAAAGCGTATGGGGCGCTGAACTAGTCGTATATCGTGAAGAATCCTCTACACCGGGAGAAAGATCTCCGGTTCACAGGGTGCAAGCGTTCGATATCATCCAGCCTACTTCACCCACAAGTGATTCAATCCAAAGACTTGTCGACACTCGATTTCTCCGAGGTGCAACAAAAGGAACGTGGGAGACATTGGATGTGCTCCCAGCAGTTGAGAGGTGGCGATCCAAGCCATCGCAAAACTATGGACTCCATGTCGAGCTGGCAAGTACGACGGACTCTACTAAAACTCAAAACGTGAGGCTGAAGAGATCTGTGGGAGAAGAGCCAGTAAGGTGGTCACAGTATAAACCTCAGTTGGTTATTTACTCTAAAAAAACCGATGAGGAATCTAATGTGATTATTAGGACTAAGCGCAGCAATGGACCACCTTCAAAGGGCTCAAAGCGCAATAGGCTCAGAAGGAAAGGTCGCAAGGACAATTGCAGGCGTCAAGCGCTGTACGTGGACTTCAGTGACGTTGGGTGGAATGATTGGATTATTGCACCCCCTGGTTACAATGCATATTTTTGCTATGGGGATTGTCCTTTTCCTTTGCCAGATCATTTGAATTCCACTAATCACGCTATAGTGCAAACGTTAGTGAATTCGGCACAGCCCACTGCTGTGCCTCGCGCTTGTTGTGTGCCAACAGAACTGTCTCCTATTTCTATGCTCTACAAAGATAAGTATGACAACGTTGTGCTTAAAAATTACCAAGACATGGTCGTCGAAGGTTGTGGATGTCGTTAAAAATCGAAACTGTCATACACTTCTATTGCCGCTGAAGTGCAATAAAGAAGAATCAATAATAAATGGAGTGTAATTTGCAATGCATTATATTTAATTTGCAGAATGAACCAAATAATTTATTGCAACTGATATACACCTACTAGTAATAACACTGTTTGATCTTTAAGCAATTGCTGAGGTACTATCGTAAAATCTGTTACTTTTTCTAAGTATTTTTTTTTTTTTTTTTTTTTTACCTTGTCATAAACTATGAGTGAAATTATTTGCTTTTGCCATTTCTTTTAGGGATTTTTTTTTTTGTCCCCCGATAATCCCCTTTGAATAACTCTTTTAGCTAATTTCTAACCACTAATATTATCATACTAATTGTGATCATAAAGAATCCAATACATATATGAATATCTCATTCTGCAAGCTTTAGAAAAATTACCTTATTTTTAATCAAAAATTCTGGATTGTTTGGTGTTATTTCTAAACGCAAATATTTATAGAGTCCAATTTAAATAATGTTTTTAGGATATTGAAATTTGTTTAAAAACCAGTTTTCATTTTAAAATGCAATAAAATATTAAGTTTCATTGTTTTAATTTTACAATTTTGTTAAAAAAAAGTCTATTCACATTTTAATCATTCATTTTCATAACATAACATTTTAAAAGCACAAAGCATGGCATATACATTAATCCACTCAATTGCAGTTTACCTTTAACGTTCACTAACTGCAAGGCCAGTACTTTATTAGTATTTGACTAAAGTTATTGAATGATACATATTCATAGGCATATAAAAATAATCATGTGCTTTATCATGTAAGGATGGATAACACTTATAAATGCTCAAAATATATTTGTAAATATTTTTAAAATTTTAGTATATTTAATTGTAAGACTAAGAAACATATTTATTGCATTACTTAATGAAGAACAATGAAATCTTAATTTTTCATATTCATTTTCTTAAGAGCTTAAGAATGTACTATTCCATCTGCATTTTCATGTTTTTTCAATTTAATGTAACAATAATGTATTTTCTTGATCATATACTTGCCTTTTTTTATATTACCAAAAGTTGAAAATGGGAATTTTACTAGCAAGTACTTTTTTAAATATTTAGATATAATAAAGCTGTGAAATTTAAGGAAATCACCTTGTATATTTTTCCTAAGTTGCATTCATTTGCATATTTTAATAAATGAATTGAAATTTCTACATACTTTGACTTCCATAATATGTTGCCAATATAATTAACGAATTTATTTATTTAAATTTTATGATACTTAAATTAAATTTTTATGTATAAACTTATATAGAATGAATTCATTTATGCATTTATTGATAAAAAAAAAAATCTGGGATGCATTTGTAACAGGATATTTTCTTGTAAGACTGATATTACTCCTCCTAAGATTTTTATTTGTTCTCCAAACAATTTTAATTTATTAACTTATCATTTTGTACATTTTCATTCAGCGATGTTTGTAAGTAAATATTTATGCAATTGCTAGTGCTGAAGTTATTGTGTATATACATCTGTGTAAATAAACAAAGGCGATTATTGTTTCATACATTTGTCCTCTGCTTTTGCAATAAACAGGCTTCTTAACTGAGTTGCTACTTTGTACTTAAAACATTGTAAATAAAAAAATTTCGACAGTTTTGTACTTGTGTAGTTTTATCATTATTCTGCTTTCCATTAATTATATTTTCAACACACCATTTATTAACAAAATAATTAATATTTGATATTGATTATATTGCTTCTTATGAAGTAATGTATAGAAAAGTTTATTATACTTTGGGGTGCGACATAACATGCAGCTAAATTAAACTTTCACATGCAACTAAATCAAACGAAATTTAAAAAGTTGTGTATAAGGATCAACTTCTAGCATAGACTTATAAAAAATGTTCAAAATTATTAATAAGTCTATGCTCCTCTCTTCACGATTCTCCTTCCAAAACAATGCACTTATGCTTTAATTGTTTCACATATTTTTTTTGTTCTGTTTCGGTTGTTAAAAATTATAGTTCAAGATCACATATTTATCAAATATAATATTACAGAGTTTTCTAGGAATAAAATACAAGAATAAACATTAAATTGATGACAAAGTACATTGGTTAATTGGCAGTAACAAATTCCTTTCGGCCCAGTAATCTATTTTACACATATTTAAAAATTACTACTTATATACATTGTAAAGATAAACAATGATGCTACATAAAAGAACTTAACGTTAAATTGTGTTCGAAAACACGCACATACAGTGAGCCCCAAAATTGAGTGTACACCCTAAAACTTTTAGACTTCTTCCAATTACAAATTAAATATTGATTTAAATAGATAAATTTTTTATCCTAGATACTTTAACCTCTGCTTTACCATCCTATAATAACACAATTCTATAGTTAACTTATTTATTACGAAAAGTTAAGCGATTCGAAGAAAAGATAGAAAACCATGCCACAAAATTGAGTATACATTTCTTATATTTGTAAATTATGCCACCACTTTTTTTTAGTTTCAAATTTTCTTTAAAGAGTTTCAGGAGTAGCTGCTGCTTATAACACGTGCTATTGCACTTCAACGCTTTTAAATAGTATTTTTTCATTAAAAATCGTAAAATGAGCTCTCGTAGAGAAACTACTGAATCAGAGCGTTTATTGGTTGTAAAATGGTCGAAAGAGGGCAAATCTCTTCGAGAAATCGCTTCGTTGATTGGTGTAACTCATGGTTGTGTCCAAAAATACTACAGAAGTATAAAAACTGGATCTGTGGCCAATATTCCTGGAAGAGGACCTGAAGAAATATTGAGTACTACAGCGAAGAGGAAGATCATTCACTCAGTAAAGCAAGATCCGAGGGTGAGTGCCTCTAAACTAGCTTTATCGATGTCCTCTACAATCGGGAAAAAGATCTCAGTTGAAACAATTCGACGTACCCTTCACCAATATGGGTTTCATGGCCGTACACCAATACGAAAGCCATTCATCAAGTATGTGAATAGACAAAAGAGACTGATTTTCGCCAAAGAACATCGTTTAAAGCCTATTTTCTTTCTGGAACACTAATATTTTCTGATGAAAGTAAGTTTAATCTTTACGGAAGCGATGGACGATTTAAAATATGGAGAGAAGCTGGGAAAGCACTGGCACCTAAAAACACCATTAAGACAGTCAAGTTCGGAGGTGGATCTGTCCTCGTTTGGGGTTGTATGTCGGCTGGAGGAGTTTCGGAGCTTGCTTTTATTGATGGTATTATGGACAAACATGTATATTTGGGGATTTTAAATGATAACTTGAAAAAAAAGTGCCAGTAAGTTGGGGCTTGGGTCAAGCTTCATATTCCAGCAGGACAACGACCCCAAGCATACAGCGAAGATTGTAAAGTTATACTTACTGTACCATTGCAAGAAGCAATTACACACTCCAGCCCAGTCTTCAGACCTAAACGTCATCGAAAATTTGTGGTCGAAATTAGAAAAAGCTGTACATGAGCACGAAATCACAAGCAAGGAAGTTCTCAAGAAGGTTCTGAGAGAAGAATGGGCTAAAATTTCTGTTGAAACCACTAAAACACTAGTAGAATCTATGTCCAGAAGATTACAAGCTGTAATTCAAACAAAAGGTTCTGCAACAAAAATATTAATTTGTTCGTTAAAAGGAAATTAATAAAGGTGTATACTTATTTTTGTGGTGGTGTTTTTCCTCTCGTCTCAGATCTTTTATTTTTTTTTCGTAAAAATAAATAAACGTAACAATTTTATAAGTATAGTACGGTAAAGCATACACTAAAGTACATAAGGTAAAAATTCTATCATCTTAAAGCAATATTTAATTTGTAATTGCAAAAAGTTTCTAAGGTGTATACTCAATTTTGTGGCCCACTGTACATTAATTTTTCGTCAGTATAAAAATTTATCGCCCGAAAAAAAGCAAAAAACTAAATAAACAGACTTGCATCTATGAAAATTTATATATATCTTATAAACTTGAAAAATACTTCAAAAGTTAGACAAACAACTCCTTGTATTATAAAGAATAATAAGTATTCTTAAATTTGTAATTAACTTATTGCTTGAAATGATAGAGTGCCTACTATTAGAATGTAGAATGCTTCTATATAAATATCAGAACGGTGGTCCTTGGTTGAAAATTTTAATAGCAATATTTTAATGGGGATATTTTTAAAATTGAGCCTAGATTAAAAATCTAAAATCCCAGAAGAAAAACTAGTCTAGAATTTAAAAAAAAAAAAAAATCCAGAAGAAATTATCTTTCACCAAAGTAAAAATTCATTTCTTTGCATCATATAATACATGTGTTTGTAAATAGTACATAACTTAAAGATTTTTTAATAAAAAGATTATTTTTATTAATCAACTGATAGAGTTGTTGGTGGCTGATTTGGCATATGGATGGCCTATCTGTCCTAATCATTTACCGTTTCTATCCCTAACATTTTGTTTTTTAATGAAGCTGGCAAACACTTAGACAGCTTGGTCTTAGATACCCTAAGGCAAGCGCTGCACAGACGTTACTCACTTTGCATTACCCAGGGGGCGCGTGTAACTTGAAGATAAGCCACGGCCGCAGAGTAACAATGCCCCTGCAACTCTCTACGATCCTATTAGACTGGGAAATACGGTTTAAAGTGGATTCCGAACCACTACAAACATCCATGGCACCGCCGGGACTCGAACCCGAAACATGTGGTACCGAGCGCTAGCCACTGGCCATTTAGGCCCCTATCCCTAACATATAGAACGGGGCTTTTTGGCTTGACATGTCTTGCCGAGTTTCAAAACCGAAGCTTTCTGAAATTGGAACCCAATGTTCTATGCTGACTATAATATTTTAAAAATAAATCTATGCTTTTAACCCGTTGGAAAATTTTTGGCAGAAAAATTTTTTATAGAGTATGATTTCATAGCAATCGATTTTTTTTTTATGTCTCGACAGAGATAGAAAATCCATGTGCATATATAATCAGGTATCCTCCAAGTTAAATTCCGTTTCAAATGGCATTTCACTTTATATATTCATCAGAAAATAACATATCATGACTTCTTTATTTTTATCTGTCATAATTAGGATTATCAAATACGTGGTAGGGCCTGAATGGCCGAATGTCTAGCGTTCGGTGCCGCATGTTTCGGGTTCGAGTCCCGGCAGTGCCACGGATGTTTGTAGTGGTTCGGAATCCAATTTAAGCCGCAGGTCCCGGTCTCCTATGACTATAAGAGCGTTACGGTGCAGAAGTCAAACTTCTACCTACGGGTGCTCCATCAGAACAGAAGCTGCATCCCTCCTTCCATGAGGGACACGACAACAAACACGAAGAGCAAAAGTCATTGTTAAAAAAATCTTTTAAACTTGTATAAGATAGCAACATTTGAAACAGACAAAAATATCTTCAATTTGAAAGTCATAATTATAAGGATTAATAGATTAAAACTGGAATAATGCACTAATCAAATGAATTAATTATCAACTTCGCTTACTGAAATATTTATTGCATTTTTCAGTTTTATTAGAATTTTAAAAAAATTCCTAGTTAAAAGTAAAATTTTGTACAACTTTTAATGCTGCAGGTTAGGACTTCGGACGATTGATTATGTAAGAATAAATTTATAAAATATTCAAAATTCTCAATTCAAATCAAAATAAATTAACGTTAAACGGTACGATTTTATATCTAATTTTTCTTTATTAATTAATATTTATTGACTTGGTGAATATAAGAGATTTTATAAATTAAAATATACTTTTATAATTTTTGGTAACTTACTACTTTACATTTTACTTTTATTAATATGCAATAAAATATTAACGGTTTTTATAAAATATTTAATTTTTTTATTTGTTTAAACATTAGACAAAGAAAATCTCCAATAAACTATGCAAATTACACGCAGTTAATAATATATATATATATACTTATACACAGAGGGATTATAATTTAAGTCCCACTTTCAAAATGCTATATAAAAAAAAAAAAAAAAAGAATGAAAAAAAAACCACTCGATACAATGATTTCAAATTTGAACTGAAGATACTTAAAAAGGAAGAAGCGGCACGGCATCAAAAAGTTCTAAAGTGTATTAATAGATGGCGCTGTAAGCGGCATAAAAGAAAGTGAATTCGGCTGTTAGTGAAATTTTGAATCGAAATGATAACATATTTGACATGAGTTGCACATTAAACGAACCGTAGTGTTCAATGTGCTTGATTGTTTCGGTTTTTTGATGGAAAAATGACTTTAAAAGTCATTCAACAATTGTGACACTGTGAGTGGAAAGCCCATCCACCACGGCAAGGTTATATCAAATTGGAAATCGGTGGAACCTTTTTGAATTTTTTTTTTTTTTTTTTTTTTTTGATGCCATATCGTTTCCCCTTCTTCAAGTATCTTCATTTCAAATTTGAACTCATTGTGACGATTGATTCTTTTTTTACAGCATTTTGAAAGGGGGACTTTAATTATAATCACCCTGTATATATCGAAACTGACTGTTGTATTGTAAAAAAAAGAAAAAAAGTCGATTTAACATATATTTAACAGATAAAGAATATTAATCGCATTCTTTATAAGCTTAATATTAATCGCATTCTTTATAAGCATAATATTAATCGCATTTTTACATAATATGAACTGCACATATATTTATTTTCTTTTCCTCTCCTAGCCATGTTAAATTCAAAGATAATTTCAGACGAGACTTTAGCTCAAAAATGAAATGTTTTTTATTGTTACGTTAATGTAATCTTTATTTTTATTTATTTTTTTACTTCGTGATATTCTATTCATATGACATCGTTTAAATGCGTTCACAGTAGAACATCATTGATAATTTTTTCATCGTTCTCAATAAAGAATTTTGAAATAATTAAAAGATTAGCCGAAGTTCTTTAAGGCATCTTAAAATGTATCATTATATGTGTTATTTCATATAGTAAATCTTTACGATAGCAAAAATTTGTGAAATTTATCTAAGTAGCTAAAAATATCTCCAGTTTAATAATGAAAACATGCAAAATAGTTTTCACAGATAATAAAGAATGTAATTTAGAAAATTTCCTTTCATTAAGCATTCTAAACATAAAACATATTAAAAAATAAGTGCAGATAATCATGAAAAAAGGAAAATTAAACTGTAATTTGAAATCTCTAATTTTTTTATTTATTTTGTAAGAAGTATATATGTTAATTTTCTTTATTCCATTCTTATTATTTTAGGCACATAATCATTACTTTCTATTTTTTTACACGATAATGAAAATAATTTTTTGATTTTTAATTCAAAAGTCAAATTTCATGAGTATGAAACAATTTTATGTGCACTACTTATAATTGTGAAGATCAACAGATTTCAAAGAAATAGAAAAAAAAATACCCAAAAAATTAACCATTAATTCCATTATCAGTAAAATATAATATACCTTGTGCAAAAATATCCAATAATGAACAACAGTTCAACACATGTGCATTTTTGTCCCTATCTTAAATTTTAATCTTTTTCAAAGTAAGAAATTAAAATTATAATAAAATATATCTTATACTAATTTTAATGATTAAGGTTTAAAAAGAATTTCCTTTTATTTATAAAACAATGTGAAAATCATTAATGAAAATACAAATTTTTAACTGCAGAATTGAATGTATTTTTATCTCCCTTGTAAGAGGTTTGTAGCTCAATGGTTCTTATGGGCACATTTTAGGGTAATTAATTAGTCTCCACATTAAACTGTAGGTCTACAGTTTAACGTGGATTCCGACCACTTTTTACTACTACTACATACGCCACATGACGGTGAATGGAACTGAGTTGCCCCTATACAATCTGGGAATGATGTGGGTAAGAAGGCTGATTGGGATTCGTGACGCTGTACAGTCTTAACAGATCGGGATCTACTGTTTAAAGTGGATTCTGAACCACTACAAACATTCATGGCACCGTCAGCATTCGAACCTGAAGTCTGTGGAACCAAAGGCCAGAGCTCTCTGCCAATTGGCCATCAGGCCGCTATTTGTAAGAGGAGATCACGAATAGTTCACCACTGATTTAATTCAAACTTGCCTATACATTAGGCCATTTTCAAATGTTTATTAACCAAAGCGTGGGACACCCCTCTCAAAAACTTTCGAGGAAAAGAAATTAAAAAATTTTAAACGGTTTTATATAGTTAAATATCGTTCTGACCAAGTTGCCTATTGGAACAACAATCAAAGACAGTCTATTGATTGGAATGAAAAAGGATCAATTCCTAAAATGAAACTTCTTATTTTTCTTCAGGATTGATTTTTATGATCCACTTTATTCATTTCCACACTCCATATAGCAAATAAATTAATAATATATTTTTTACAAGATATTTACTGTTTTATATGTATATAAATAATGTCAAAGTAATGGAAACCCTGTGAATAAAAATGACATTAAGAACGCATTTCGTAAGCAATAAAATGTAATCTTAGCTATTAGTATTTTTTTTTAATATAAAAAGTGTATATTATGGTATTATGAGGTAGATTTAGTGAAGTTGAATACGTCTTGAATTTTTGTCAAAAGCTTAAACTGTCAGACCTCACAGACTTTCAAACAGGCTAGATTATAAGAGCTCGATTAGCAACTGTGACCGAAACATCCCAGCTTCTAGGCGTTTCTAGAGATACGGTAACAGCGCAGCAAGACAAGATCGACAAAAGCAAAATTGTGGAGGGAAGAAGAAGCTGAGGGAAAGAGACCGACCGGTATTGAAAAGGACTGTAATGGACCGCAGAGCTCAATCAGTATCTGGATTCACCCGTGTCAATAATTACAGTTAGGAGGCACCTTCGTAAACAGGACGTTTACGGCAGAGCAGCAATTCCCAAGCCATTTGTCACATTTGTTAATACGTCTAAAGTGGTGCCCCAACCACAAAACTTGGTCGATTGATAAGTGGAAGACAATTATAGGGTCAGACGAATCATCTTTCACATTTTTCCCACAACAGAACAGGTATGTTTGGAGGATAAGCGTATGATCGCGATTGTCTCCTTCCAACCGTCAAGCATGGAGGTGTATCTGTCATGGTATGGGCAGCAGCCATGTCATGGATTTCAGCTGGACCAATTGTAATCCTGAAAGGAAGGACCACTGGAGAGAAGTTTTAGCTGACCAGGTCCATCCTATGATGCAAACTTTGTTTCCTGCAGGAGATAGAATTTCCCAGAACAGTAATGCCCCTATTCATGCAGCAGGACCTGTCGAATCATGGTTTGATGAATACGAGGATGAAGTGAAGCATCTACCTTGGCCCGCCTAGCGGCTCAACTTCAATATCATAGAACCGTTATGGTCTATTTTAGAGTGATAATCAAAAATGGTGAGGGTTATATGTGCCATAAGAGGCTATGGGTCATATACAAAAATGAAATGGTCATATAGAAAAATTAACTAAAACAATCGCATTTAATTTTCTTTTCAACATTAATAACTTAATGTTGAAAATACCACATGATAGTATTATAGGGCATTAAATAACACAAAGTGCAAAAGAAATGGTTTGTTTACATCGAAGAGGCATTTCAAATGTATTAAATAAGTGAAATTATTCAAGATAAGCTGTGAAAGGGTTCAAAATAAATACCACATTTATCAAACTTCCATTTATTCGATGCATTACTTTGATGAGAAAGGGAACATTTTGCACTCTTTAAAGCAACAAAATAAATTTCGATATTTTTTTCTCGATTTTCACTTTACCAGTCTCCTTAATTCTTGAATGCAAGCATTTTTATTATTCCAAAGTAAAAAAAAAAAAAATTCTATTGATTTTTTTTTTTTTTTTTACCAAATAAAAATTTTTTTCTAAAGCAGCATTCACACGAAAGGTTGAGTGGCGAGGAGTAGAGCATCGACCAACCATACGCTTCTGACTCAGCACATATACATATATACCTCAATATATATACATATAACTATAATGTACATAACCTCACTAAGGCTCGTGATTGTCCGACGCTTTTACGCCTCACCTCTCAATGCCTTGGTGTGATTGGAACTTAATAGAATGCTTTATTTCGATTGTTTCAATTATGGACAATTCTTCAAAAGTATAAACATATGAAAAATATTATTTGACAGCAATTAAAAGTTAACAATATTTCAAAAATAAATGTATTTATATTATAAAAAACTGATTAATTAATAGTATAGTTCCTATAGGGGGAATATTTATTAGCATATTATATCATTTTGCTATTTAATTTACAATGATGATAGAAATAAAAAAAAATAAATCGATAATTTTTTTTTTTATAAATTATTTAACTGCTACTATTCTGTAAATTAAAAAAAAATTCATACTTAAAATTGCGAAGAAAACTAAAAAGGAAAAAAAAAAAAACACACACACACAAATACAAACTGTAATATAAAACTGTAACTGAGCCTATAAGCAGGCTACCCATAAAATTTAGAATTGAATGTAAGAACAAAATGCAGAGCAGCAATCTTAAAAAATTAAAAACTATAAATTTCAAACCATTTTCTTTTCTTAAAAAAAGCTCATTTTTCATTTTAAAATTAATTTGTATTTTGCTTTCTCACCAGACAAGCTTTAATTGCAATTTTAAATTATATAATTTTGTATAAAAAAGCTCATGAAACAAATTTTAAGCATTATTTATAAAAATACACGTGAAATAAATTAAAAATATTATGTATTAAAACACTGATGAAGAAAAAAAAAACTGAAAGTGGTCAAGGACAAAGAAAAAAGTGATCAAAAACGATAAGCCTCGCTCCCGAAAACAATACCCATATATTCTATGGTTAAAACGGAATTCCGTGGAAACTGGATAAAGAACAAGGAAACATCAAATGATTGAAGTGTGCAGGGAAAAATAATTCCCATAATATTTACTGATTATAAGAAGTAAAAACTCAAAGTAGAATCTTAATGAAAAGAATCTAGTATTTGATTCAGTAAAAATAGAATAATAGGATAGTGAATTCTGAAATAAAATGTGCAAAATGTTTCTTATAGAAGAGAAGAAATTGAGTAGCGAATAAAAAGAAATTCCTGATTACTTAAGAATTCTGTTGTCAGTTGTCAAAAAGGGAAATGCGGAAGAGAGTTGGAGGAATCGTAATCGTAATAATTTATATGAGAGTCGATTTATGAATGAGGCGCTAATAAGAAAATGAATGGGATGTGGTGATCTTAAGATATTTTTGATTCTTTTAGTTCTTGGAGAACTGTTAAATGCTAGATTCAGAAAAACCAATCAAATGAATCGCTTTTGCGAATTTGAGCTATGATTTATGATCGCCAGAAAGAAGTGATAAGATTAATTCGTTCCTGATTTTTGGAATTTTATTATGAAAAATTTTACTTTGATATGGAATGTATTCAAGAATTGGTTCGAGTTAAATTCATTATGTAAGAATTACATATGGAAGTAAAATCATACATTAGTGATTTTTAAAGTGTGGGAATTTTGAAAAACTTATTCTTTTATTAACTTATATTTTCAAGGTTTCTTATTGATGTGGTGCGGCATATGTGAGGTTTGGTCTGATGACAGCTTTTGTAAATTAATAATTTGTAACAAATTTTAAGACTACTGCGTTTGTTAAAGGGAGTTTAATGAAAAGTATGCTTTATTTGCTTTTTTGAATAGCATTTTAAATATATGTTATAATATATTAAAAAATATTAGATGTTATTAGATATTAAATATATGTTATATTATTTTCATTTTAAATATATTAAATGAAAGTTTTTTTTATAAAGAGTGATAGTTAAATATTTTTATACACTAACTCAGGGGTCTCAAACTACGGCCCGGGCCAATTCCGGCCCACCAGTGCCATCAATCTGGCCCGCGACAGCGAATAGCTTATTGTTGCTGTAATAAGTTGGATAAAAAAACACAGAAAGATAATAACCCGGTTTTATTGACTTGCTAGGTAAAGCTTAATGACAAGAATAATACGCAGAAAATTTAACTAAGCATAAAAACTAACAAATAATTTAAATGAATTCCACTAGCATTATAAACTAGTGAACATCCACGCAGTTATCCTCGGTAGTTATGTTGGGGTAAAGAGTATCGCATATGTATGTATATCGATGTTTCGAATGTATATATCCTGAATCGAACATATGACTTTTATCTTAAAAATCCCTCAGGAACGGAAAACTAAATTAACGCGAATGAAACCGCGGGGTATCCACTTACAAATGAGATTTATGTAATTGTGATTTTTCACTGACAGTAGTTTGTAGTTAGCAAGCGTATGCTCGCTCAGAGCGCATACTCGGCGACTAGTCTAGAAATTACAGAGAATGGCAGAAAAATTAAAACGGTTTGGCCCTTAGTACTTACTGGAGTAAACAGTATGGCTCTAAGGCTGGAAAGTTTGGAGACCCCTGCAATAACCCATGTCAATTGAAAATCATGGTTTTGGAAAGATTATGAATGGTTCGTTCTGCAGTTTGAGTCACTGGTTTGATTTTGTAGTATCTGCTTTTAATAAAGTTATACTGATGCTGAGGATTTGATTAGAAAATTTCAAATTTATTAGTTTGTAAATTAAACCACATGTTAAACTTTTTATCGAATGCTTTCTATGTCAAGAATAAGTATTGTTGGATTTTTGAAAGTAAAACTTTCGTGTATTTGTTCCACTATTCTAAGGATTGTATTTCCAAGTTATTTAAAAAAATATCTGGCTTAGAAATGTATATGAAAATTTCTAAAAGTAAGTATTTTAAGCAAATGTCACAAAATGTCAACATGAATAAAAAACCAGCTTTGACTGAGAGACATCAGATGATGCTTAAAGAGGTCAAATAAAATGGATGAAGAGAAATGTGAAGTGAGAAAAGATTACGTTCTCTAATGAAAAAAGAATTCATAATTTAACTGCTATTGGCACAATTTAAGGGAAGAGAAAATCAAGAGATGGAGTAGGTATTTCAAAGGTGGTATCGCAAAAATATCATTTATAAAATTCTGCAGTATTGTTTCTTTTAGTCTAGGTTTCTTCAGATTTTTTATGTACAACTTCAACATACTTTTCATCTTTTAGGAGAGGATTTCCTTTTTCAATAAGATGGAACATTATGCCACACTCTTAATCGAATAAGATTATTTCAGAAAGTCTCATCAATGTTTTGAGATTTGCGATGAATTTTCTATCTGAGCATCGTGCAAAACATTTGGGGTTATATTGCAAAAAAATGTATATCGATAAGATGAAAAAGTAAAATCATCTGTTTATTATGCAGAGGAATCCAATAAAATGGAACTTAAGTTTAATTTAATAAATAACAACTTAAATTTATTTGAAGAATAATGCAAATAAATTTAATAGAAGAAACTTAATTGATTAATAAATGAAATGACACCGTGGCAATAATACCAGGAGAAAAAGGTAAACTTTAAAGGTCATCGACAAAGACTATACTAATATGGCTAGGTAAAAACATTTTGGAACTACGAAACTTGTCAACTACTCACAGTTAGCAAAAGACGTATATGATTGCAAGCGGATGAAATATCCAGTCGAAGACGAAGCGCTTGCCGGCCAAAGTCCATTGATGGCAAAGGTGAATATTTGTTGCCTTGCTTAAGTGAATAAAGAGGTACAAGGGCTTTCATTACAGTAAATTAAGTAGTAGTGATAGAGTGAATGTGACAACAATCGGTTATCGTATACTTTTATTTATGGGATTGTGTAGTTATGCTAAATGAAATATATCATTATAAGCGTACTTTATGGGCATCGAAGAAAGTTATGGGTAAGTTATGGGCTTCGCCTCCGTTGAACTATTGAAGAATAAAATAAAGGGTTTCAAAGATGAATCGAAAGATACTAATAGATCAAAAGATTGACGAATATCGTATCGCTTTACTTTGTGTATGAGAGAGTCCATAAAGAATATTAATAATAACCTGTATTTTCTGCTTTTGTAGAAATTATACATGATATAAAAAAAATAGCTGATGTTTTTTCTCAGAAAATTATTAGAAAGGCAAAATCAAACGATTTGAGTATGAAGATAGAAATATAGCAGAAATAACTTCCTGAAAACACAACTTTTAAAATGATTTAGAAATAAAAAAAATATAAAATTTAAGACAATTAAAATAATAATCGGAAATATACATGATATTATTGAAATGTTGAATGCATATAAAAAAATAATTTGTCATAATGTTGAATAGATTTAATAAATTAAACAAAAGAAAGTATTGTTTACATAATAGTAGAAAAAAACCCGTCTATTTTGAAATATCTTTCCATTATTTTTAATTTGTGAGATTTACTCACAAATTAAAAATTGATAAACAAAAAGCTTCAAATTTGGAGAAAAGGATAAATAATAAAAATAATGGATTTATGTAAAATCATTTAAAGGAAAAACGCCTTTATTAATAGAAATAAATAGAATTCTGTATAATATCACCAGTAATCGTACATTACAATAAACATTAATTCTACTTGAATAATTCAATGAGAGGAGGAAATCAAGACAAAAAAATAGAACAGAAAGTAAAAAGATATTGTGTTTTTTTTTTTTTAATTGCATGGAAATACTCCATTGACAACTCACTAAATTATTGACCATCTACGTTACTTTATTTACATTATGTTTAAATTAAGGTTTTTTGAATTAGTTAAATATTCTAAAGCATTATCATCGTTTAATTATTTATTTAAGTCTCCATAAACTTATTTTAAAATACAGAATTTTATGAAAGTGCAAGATGTGAAATGTTTTTCAAAGATGTTTCGATCATTTTCTTGATCAGAATGATACTAATATAGAATTAAAAGGACTATACGCTCACTGTCAATAAAAAATTTGATCAGCAACAAGGGCTGTATGACTGCTAAGAAACTTGCCATGAAAATTTATGACAAACATATATGCAAATGAGTAGTGTGTACAGCATAATCGCACATTACGTAAGACCAGCAGAGAGCGTTGATACGTATAACTTATCCACTAAGGAGTGACGATTTACCATCAGAGATGTCCTTACCCTGCTGTCCGAATCAAAGAATGAAAGAATCATAGAGAATAGTGTGTCAGATAGGCAAGTTGCCTGTCTTAATGCTGTAAACAGACGTTGAGGTGATTGGAAGAGAGTGATTTCACATACGACTCAAATCTCAAAATGCCGATAACAGGAAATACCACCTCATCGTTGACAAGCACATACACAGCCAACTGCATCAATATTAGACATTCACTCACAAGAAGCAATATCTATACGGCCTCTACTACCTGCCCGTATTATAGAGAAATGCTGTCTACAATTATTTGCTATCATGATACCCATTAAGTGTGCTGCTCTTAACAACCACCAAAGTAGCCTCTGTTTGGAATGTTGTTTCGCTCGATGGCATTGGACTACAATAGAGATGAAACAGGTCATCTTAAGTGATGAATCGTGTTCGAATTTATCCACTGATGACAATAATGGCAATCTGATGACACATCATTTCATCGATCTAGTTTCGTTCAATGGCTCCATGACCACCCAGCTGTATGTTCATTTATCCTTCTATCACATATGCTACCTCTCATGGCAGGACTAGGAGGTATTTAATACTTTGCCACACACAGCAACTTCATAGGACAATCTCGTCAGCATTGACGTAATAATTATCACATATGTACTATGTACTAATGTGTTATTTCTACATATTAAGTTTTTTTTTTTTTTTTTGTAATCAGTGATTTTTAGTAAAAAAAAAATTTTTTTTTACAATACATGCCCATTATGTTGCAGACTCCTAAAACATTATAAGGATCGTTTCACCTCCTCTCAGAGCAGAGAAAATTTTCAAATTTATTGAGAAAAGAAAAATGAATATGAAAATTGTTTCCTTGTTTATTTAAATAAACTTTTTCATATTTTGTGGTAAATTCTTTTCATTCCTATGAAACATGGCATTTGGCATGCACTTAAGATTTCATTTCCTTAAATCAGAATACATCTATAAACATGGCGGCAATTAGAAAAAAATTACTTCTGCTAGATTTAATTAAGCTCCAACCATTTTCACTAGAAGTCTTCTAGACTCACTTCAACTCGCCATCAATTACGACAAAGCGGATTCGAAGAAGCTCCCGCTTCCGTTTAGGGAAAAATTATGTCAAATCTTCTGGTAATGATAGCTGCTTCCTTCAATTGCCACAATTCACCACTAAAATATTGCCTGATAACCGATTTTTTACAGATATCGGACATCGTGCCAAGGAAAAAAACCCGTATCCGCTAAGGATGTTGGTCGAATGAAAGAAAGGAAATTAGTTGGCGGATATCCCCCTGAAAAAGAGTATTCCGCCAACCAAGATCTCCACCCCTCCAGGGGAAAGTGTACTGAGTATTTGTTTAGCTTCAAAGAGGCCGGCCACCGAAATGGAATCGTCATGGGCGATCCCATCTTCCCCACTTTTCGCGGCCTTTTTTACCTGCCGGTGTGGTCGTCCTTGCCGCTAAGAGAAGCTAATAAAAGAGCGGCAGAAAGACATTCCCGCCACTGTCTCTCTTTGACGGCATTGTGGATACAACTTTCTTTTCCGAGAAACACACACGCCTTATCGGAAGAAGTAACTCTGGAGGTAGTTGAATCTGATGGAAGTTGGAATTACCTGGCATTCCGAAGTTTCCTCTTAGAATTTTGTAAATAAGCATGTTTTAACTCCGCAAGTTAAAACCCGAAATGGACACATTGTATACTATAGAAACTATATTGCATGCGATTGAAACTACATTGTACATTATTGATGTGTTTGTTATAAAACATAAAGGAAAGCAATGCTCAGCTAAAAGCATAAACTCATTTTTTTTCTTTAATTTGGATCAAAAATACTTTAAAAATAGTTTTACAAAAGGAAATATCTTTTTCTGCCTTTCATTATTATTATTTTGTCAAACAATAGAAAGAAATTACTATCTCCATGTACATTAACTTTATGAGCATTAATACTTGAGCAGTGAATACCCAACATTTCCATAATTCCATTCAAAATAGCATTTGATGGAATTCAAATTCAAGATTGAATCTCTGAATTTTTGCCGTTTTGATAATTGTAAGTGTACCTATTACATGTTATTATTACGTAATTAATCTAACTTATTTTTGTTCTTTATTCTGTTTGCTTAAAATACATTAAAGAAGTATATTACAGTCTTTGTTTTTTATTGGAGTAACTAATTATATGGAAACCGTAAGTGCTGCAAAAAAAAGTCTTTATTTAGAAATTGTATCTGTTTTAATTGAAGAATGTTTTGAAACTAAAAATGTCTTTTTTGTTATTATAGCACAGTATAATTAAAATATAAATAAATAGGCAGAAAAGAGCAGGAAAGATTGAAAAAAATAACCAGATATAGAAAGAAAGAAACAAAATTGTCAGAAGGAGAAAATGATAATAAGAATTAAGAAAAAGAATGATGGAGCAAACATGAGTTCAATTAGTTAATAGAAAATTAAATCTGAAATGAAAATTATTTCTAAATCAGAGAAAAATGCGAGGAAAAAACCCAATTTTGTTTTAAATAAAAAGATTAAATAACAGTAATGGCCCTGATCTGGATAATTAAAATGAAAAATATACTTTTAATTGTTCACCACTGAGAGACCATCTTGTTATGTTACGTTATATGTTAAATTGTGTTATGGTAATCATGTCATATTATGTTATATTTATGTTAAACCATGTTATATTAATCATGCCATGTTATGTTATGTTAAATCATGCCATGTTATGTTATGTTAAATCATTTTATTATGTTATGTTCATTTTGTGATTTCCTAATTGATGTGTATAAAATAGACTGATACATTTTCTTTTCTAAACACGAATTAAATGCGTTTTGAAACAGAATTTTACAGGTAAACTCAGAATAATTTTTAATTCAAACTTCAAAAATAAATAAATTACTCAAATAATATTACTCTAAAAAAAATTTGTTAAATTCGCCACTTTACTATACTTTACTATATATATATATATATATATATATATATATATATATATATATATATATATATATATATATATATATATGTATATATATAAATGTATATATAATGCTAATTACCAAGACAGCCACTGCTTCATATAACTCGGGGAATAAGCTATGATCGCTTTTTCGCAAAATGCGTAAGAAACTCTCAGAATGCGAAAAAGAAAGGTTAACCACTTCAGCAAAAGTACAAATAAAAAAAAGTCTTCAAAGTCATATGTTCTAAACCTTAATCGTTAGAGAAGAAAAAGAAATAGGCATCCGTCAATCCTTGCGGTATTGATATCGGAAAGGGAAGAAGGTCAAGGTGTTTGAGTAAGAAGGAAATAGAGCCCGCATCAACGGCAATCCTACCGCATAAAGCAATTCTTAACAAGGAAATCCCATAGACGGAAGGATTTCGGAGTAGAGCATCGATCTGTACCTAATGACATCTGATTTAATGACCACTGATAGAACAATCGCTGCCTAACCATTTCAGCAAAAAATAATAAACGCTGAGAAAGCAGTTGTTCTTCATTCTGATATTAAATGAAATAATTCCAATTGAAATATTCAGATCCGATGTTTCCTAGTTTGGGTGCTTTTATTTTTATTTATTTATTTTTTGCCTATTCATATTAGAAAGCAAATGGGGACATGTTATTACGTAATAGAATTGTGGGCTTGATTGGTATCATCGTCTTCGCACGATGGATGAGGTTCTTATAACAAAACGCAAAACCGACGAAATTCTTGTGAACTGTTCTTTGTTGTTGTAATTGTTGTCGTAAATTGTTCTTTGTATAATTTGTTTTAATTGATTTTTTCTATTTAAAAAAAAAAAAAGCTGTCATTATGTTTTTTTAATTCAATTCCGTTTTTTTAACATTTTTGGTAGAGCTTTTACTCTATTTTATCTTTTTTTGCTAAAGGAATTTTTTGTCTAGCTTAAACTCTGATATAACTACTGCCAGGAGAAAGATCATCTCACCAAGTATTTAAATTTCCAGTAAAAATAGACTATTTAATTATAGTAAACGCTTGAAGTATTTTATAATAAGGAAGAATATCAAGTTTTGCAATATGCGTAGTAAATTTTATAAGCTGAAAACGAAAATCTCTTGACTTTTTTTTTACTGGATAAAATATAAGTAACTAACTCCCTGATACTACAGCTCAAGGTGGGACAAGACCGTCCACCTATTGGCAGATTTCGAGACAGGATAATGTTTTCTTTTTGCAGGGTAGGGTTGTCAGCCCTATGCCCAATGCACTATAGTCATATTAGACCAGGACCTACAGGTTTAAAGTGGATTCTGAACCTCTATAAACTTCCATGGCACCGGCGAACTTGAACCTGAAGCCTGCGACATCGAGAATTAGAGATAAAGTATAAGTCACAAAAAATCGGAAAATGGTTCCTTTCATAGCACCTATCATTGCAGTGAAATGCTATTTACAGGACATGTTTTCATAGGGTCGCTTCCTTGGAAAATTAAATTACAATTTCCGTGAAAATTTTATTTTATAATTTCAAAATACAACATAAATTTGAATAACACAATATAAAACAATATATGAAAGAAAAAAAACTTCGAAAATAATGCTTATTTTTAAGATTTAAAATGACCGTCATTTAAAACATTACAAAAATCTGAACAATTTTTAATAATTTATGTACTTTATATATATATATTATATATATATATATATTCTATCAAGAAACCTGCTTTCGGCACATCTTATATCGAAAGCCTTTAAATAAATTTATAAAAAAATAACTCCAAATATCGGAAAAGATTTGCTTACTTGCATAAGTGGATGGATGGGCTACAGTGGTGTCATTAGAGCAAACTTAATAGTAGAGATGGAATGAATGTGTCAGAACACTCTCTTCATCGTGCACGTTTACCTATGGAGCATCGTATACGTTTGTCTACTGGAAATAAACCTTTCATTCTGACCCAGGTGAACCTATCTGTAAAACAAAATATTTTTGCATTATGATACTGATCACTAATAAACACTTTCATTTTATTTATTGAAAATCCTCAATCTTGTTTATATTTGAATAATCTTACTTAGCTATCAACAACAATGAATAAAAATGTTATCATATTATTTTACACAAAATAATTTTAAAAAAAATTTTGTTTACAGCATTTTTAAATTTATATTTTCAGCATCTTAGCTGCCTGCATTCGGTACTTTAACTGCAGGCTTTCAGCATTACAAATTCTTGATATTTCAACAACGTTTTTAGACTTTCAACTGCCTGCTTTCAGCATTTCATCTACATGTTTCGGCGTTTCAATTTCTTGTTTTCTGCTCTCGTCTCTATTTTCAGAATCTTACGTACACTGCCAAAATCACTAAAAGACTCAAAGTAACCAAATTGTTGGAAGCTACATCTCACATTAGCTGTTTCCTTTATTTCCATTAAGATAAAGTAAAGCCTTTAAAATTCTGAAATTCACTTAAATCGATATTTATTTTTCTATATAAATATATTTAAAAAAAACTATTGAAGTGTTTAGGCATTAATAAAACTTAGTATTTCGTATTCATCGGGTTTTAAAAGAATTAAGATAAACTGAAATAAATCCAGGATATGACTGGAAAAGAAAAAAATTTACATTTTAAAATGCGTATTTGTATTTAAGTATCTATATTTCATTTGGAGTTAATTATTTAAAAATTAAATTAAATTTTTACAGTTTAAAAATTAGCAACATTAGTTGTCGTTGGGCACTATTACTAGTCAAAAAACAATTTCATCCTAATAAAATTTCTTGTATATAGAATCGATTTTATAATTGTTTTGTAATTTAATAAAAAATTTACATTTCAAAACCCACTTTCACATTTAAAAAAATTTATGAAAATATATCCATTGATTTTCATTCATTTATTTGCTTATTTATAGTTATTTTGAAATTTTATTAAATTTTCGTTTATAGAAGGAAGTTAGAATTAATGTGAAAGGAAAATCTACGTACATAAAATTAATAGTACAGAACACTTTCAGTTATAAAAAATTAAGCTGTAGTATGGAATTTTTGGAAAAACAAAATTGCATTTTCTTCAGTTTAATTTATTAAAAGTAGAGTATAAGACTGAGAGATCATAAGTTCAAATAAATGATTGGTTTTTTATTCGATTCCTCACATTTTCTGAAAAAAATTAACTGTATGAATAAATTCTAATAGGAAAGAAATAATCAATATTTTTAAACTTGGGTACAGTTACAACTGTTTAAATATTTCTTAACTGTTAATTTTAATTAAGTAACTAACCAAAATTTATTATTAAATTTTAGAAACTTGCTTATAATCATGGAAGCATATCGATCTAAAATATGAAATAATTTTTATAATAATTGCTATAATAAAAAATTAATGTAAAAAAAGCATTGCTCTACTAATTTTTACATATTTTTCTTCATTGGCCCAACAGCCCTATGGTGAGCCAAGCCAAGAGAGTTGTCTATAGAGTTGTCAGCCCTACGCCCAATTCTCTACAGTCATATTAAACCTACTATTTAATGGGGAACCACTACACTACAAACATCCATAGCACCGCCGGGATTCGAACCCGAAGACTGTGAATCCAGAGCGCTAGTCACTAGCCTATCAGCCCCAATTTTTATATCAGTAAACAAAAAATTGCTTACTGACTAACATTTAAATTGCTGTAGTAAATGTATAAATAAATCATATAAATTTTATTTAAATAAATTGCTCCAATCATTTGATATATGCAATTAATTAGTATTTAATCAATAGTTTTCATTGTTTAAGTTTAAAATTGTGCTTTATATTTTTGTTTGGCTTACTGAGTAAAAAAAAAAAAAAAAAAAATGCTACGATTATAAGCTTGCGGAATTAATTAGTGCTACTTTTCTCTTACAATTTACAGCACCCCATAAAACCGAAAAACCCATAAATGTTATCGACATTTCATCTTTCGGAAAACTATCCTCATAAAAAATAAAAAGGGTCATGGAAAAAAAGAATTCGGGATGGCATTCCGAGAAAAATCATTGGCTGCGCTCGAGACTTGAGAGGCATGTCCAAGTAATGATAAACAACCCCATTTTATCCAGAGGTAAACTCCTACATGTCTCTTAGGTGTACACGGGGATAGCTCACCTGTCACGGGCAACACTGATAAGTCCTGTTTACTCATTCAACGTGCTTATCAGGGGGCGCTTCTTTCGTAAGCTCTGCCGGCGATAACTAAGATTTATCTCCGCTTCTCTCTTTCTCCTTACTTTAGGTTATTTTCTTGCTTTCAAAACATTACGATAACAGTCCTGAAACCCTTTCTTTTTATGGCTCTAGAAGTAAACACTTTTGTTTGTCATGGTTCATTTCACAATCTTTTCTTATAAATGTGAAAGGACATGATGCATTTTAAACTTGGAAAATTGCAAGCAATTGCAGAGAAAATTTTTTTAAATCGTTGTATGAATTTTTTTTTTTTTTTTAATTATATGCATGTCATCTGAGTTATTTCAAGAGATATGAAACTTATCATTGGTTAGATTACTAAAGTAAATTCTCTAATCTTTACATTAAAAAGAACAAAATTTTATTTATTCTGTTCCGAAATTAAAAATGCGAATATTTCTACCCATGATTTTGTACTTTTTTATGTTTTACAATTATTTTTTAGGCAAAAAACCCAATGATTAACAATTTTGTTGACTATTTAAACGATGGATCCTTTAATTTTTTTTCTTTTTCAATACAAAAGATTTAAAAAAACATTTAAACAATTTAAAATCCATGTTTTGCAACAGAAAAACTGTTAGAATAATATTCATAACAAGTTTTGGAATATAAAAAAAAAAAGTTGTTTTAAAATAGTGAATAATTATAATTTAAATTTCTATAATAAATATATCAATAAATCACACTCAGAATACAGTATTAAATTTCGAAATGCCTTAAAAGCAAAAATAAATAACTCTATAAATGTTTGTGGATACTACATGTAAATTTTCTCATTGAAAATTTACAACATGATAATTTGTGGTTGACATATTATAAAAACCTCATATATATTCATCAATTATATTTAAGAAAAGAAAGATTTTTCACTCTATTGCCTTAGTCTATGTGCACTTATTTTCATTAGTAAATTTAATAATGTTTATAGAGAATACATTTTTAATCTGTACGTAGAAGGTTTAATTCTGTTGCACTTAATGAGAATTCATTATTTGATAGTTTATTTAAACACGTTTAAATATTATTTAAAAAAAAATCTTATTCAAATATAAATGTCTACTAATAGACATAAATCATTTTCAAAACGACCTTGTATACTTCACGTTAAACTAATTTTTATAGGTCATTAACAATTCTTGAAAAATATCATTAATCTACCATTTGATATACAAGCAGGAAAGAAAAAAAAAATCCATTCACCTGCGAGGTATAACCCGAATGTTAAATAAAACATTCTCGTTTAGAACTGATGATCAACGGTTATTTACAAAACAACAAGCATATAGTGACAACAATAATAATAAAAAACAGAAACACTTCTTCGGTGTCAAAGGACTGGAAAAAGGAATGCTTCGTTCTCGAAATTGAATTTCTCGGAACGAAAAGTCGGGTCGAATTTCATGGCTATAATACGCGGAATTCGAAACCACCACCGCACCTGTTTGCTCAGATCCGGTCGCGAACACGACTGCAGAATTCTTGATGGACGACGCACCTATCGTCAAGTCTGTCAGCTCTCTCGCAGAAGGTCGTCAAGAGCCAAAAACAAGAGCTCTGCTGAAAATCTGCACTTATTCGTTTCATCCATCAAGGAAGACCCCGTGAAAAGAGAGAGGTCACTCATGTTAGGCGAGATCCCGGATAAGAGGAGACATTAATAAACACCCCCCGAAAAATGCTGCTGAAGATGGAAGTATAATTAAATGCCTTTTTAGTGCAGTCCTCTTATTTGCTGAGGAATCTATGGTCAAGTTTTGATTCAGATTTATGACTTTCTGAAGGTGATATATTATTAGTATGCAAACGCGCCTGTTTCTTTGAACCCTGAACCGTCTTGGCAAAAGAGGACGAAAATGGCGGAATGAACAAGGAAATGAAAAAAGGCAGTTTTGACGCTTTTTGTGTTTAATTATCTGCTACGCCTCGGATTTCTTTATTTCTGTTATCCTCATCAGTGATGAATATTTTGCACCTGCACATTGTACTACATTCCTTTCAAATATTTGATGCAGAATTTGGTTCCTGTTTACTGATGATGTAGTGTTAGGTCACTTGCAGGTTCATTAGCAGTGTTGGAGTTCTAAATTATTTCTAAGAAACTACAAATAAATTATAAAACGTCTTTCATACAAAAAAAAGGAATAGGAATAGAGAATAGGACGAATTCAACAATTTTGAGAATATTTAATAGATATATAACTATGATACACTGCTTTGCAAAATTTAAGGAGAAATGAAATTTTGCTGCTATACTGCTAAAATAAGTTAATATTCATAAGCACTACGTAGCATACGCTAAAAGTAATGTTACATAAGTATTTATAGATAAATTATCGGAGCTGCAGTATTTTAACGTCATTAGACAGGGGAACGAAAATAGGCTTTAAAAAGCTTCTAATATATCTGTAACTAGAAACTGCGTAGTGAAATTTTGAGAAACTCGTGTTTTAGATAAGAGTACTCGGCACCATTTATCTGAAGAATTACAACGACATTCCATTGGGCGAATCGACCAGAATCAATCTTATGCAGTAAGATGGTTGAATGGGGACCTATTTTCAATTCATAGATAGTAGAATGCATTTCCTAGAACAAAAATTAGCTTTTAAAAGGTATAACCGAGGAAGCCCAAGCAATGATTGCTTTTTATAGCTAATTGAAAGGAAATACAGAATCGCTACGTCAACTCTCTTCAAATCTTCTTTGTATCAACTACTAGAAGGCTGGTATTCGGATGAATTATGCGCAGAAAGTTTTCACGAAGGAGAGTTGTATGATGGAGACCCAATAATAAGTGGACCCCCTCACGCCACGCGACCGAAAGAGAAAGCTTATTTGGAAATGCACAAATGTCAATTAGAATGAAGTCATTGGAATATCTACATGTTATATTGATAAGTCCTTTTTTTTTTTTTCAAAGGCATTTAAGAAGATTGTTGTTCTGATGTGAGTTGAGGAATTGCTGACATCTCAGTCATGTCGTGAAAAAAAAAGACAGATTTGGGGCGTCCAATGTATATGTGTAGACAAGTATCTCTTTGGATGACAGCGCTGATCTGCATATATTGTCCCAAGTGGCACCGTTACTGTTCAATTATACAGATACGGGATTCTTGATCTAATTGTTTACCCTTACATAGGTGTTTGTGGCACTTCATCCTACAAAACGATAATGTAGATGACAAAGACCTTGTTTGGTAAAGAATTATCTCCTTGATCAGACTATTGTGCATATGCCTTGCCAGCATGTTCTCCGGATTTAAACCCGATTGAGCATGATTGAGATACTCTAGAGGGATCAATTGCTGTATTTAACTCTGTCTTACAACTCTTCAGGCTTTTCGAATAGCTTCAATATGGCAAAGGGCTTAACTACCAATTGAATTATCATTTTTTTATCATAAAATATTGCTCTCTGTGGGGATTGAAAGCCGTGTGGCTGTCGGTATAACCACGGTTTCGGGTTCGAATTTCGGCGGTGTCATGGATGTTTGTAGTGTTTCGAATCTCCTTTAAATCCCGGTCTAATAGACCGTAGAGCTTTTTAGGGGTAGTGTTACTCGCGTACGTAGCATATCTTCAAGCTACACGTGCCCCGCGGGTGTTAAATGAGTAACAGCGGTGCAACCCTTGCTTATGGCATAAAGATTAACTGTCTCTGTATTGCCAGATGCATTAGAACAACAACATATCGCTATCTGTACAGTTGTTAGGATCCATATCGAATTTGATCGCACGTTGGACTACGGTTTTTATATTTTCCTGAATTGATTTTCATGGATTTTCAAGACATAAAAGAAGCCTATTGTTTTCGTTTATGCCTATTTTGTGGGCTATGTTTGAATAAGGTTTTTGCTAAATTCCCTCACATTGTAATCAATAGAAATTTCACAACCTTTTTCGATTTTTTTCTTAATTCTTGGAAACTGTTACCAGTTCCCAAAATTAAGTAAATACGGAGTAAGTAAATACGTAGACATAGGGCTTATAGTTAAGTAAATACAGAGTAGTTAAGTAAATACGGAGACATCAAATTTTTTTGTTTTAAAAATAAAGATTTACAAATAATAATAATAAATGTGGAATAAAATGTTTTTGTAAATATTAATTTGTCTTCTTTATGACGAATGCTTGAGCGAAAGCTTGAAAAAATATATAAAAAAGACATAAAACATTTTCCTAAACCCAAAGATCACAAAGAAAATGTAGCGGTTTTATTAAAACTAATTTGTATAAAATGGAGGAACTTTTCTACATTTTAAAAATAAAGAATAAGAGAGAATGATAAAAAGAAATGTATATTATAACCAATAAATCCCCAATGATCATCCACAAAAATCAGCTTTGTCAATCTGAAATACAAATTCATTAAATCAATTTTTCTACAATGAATTTTTTTAAGTTGATTAGTGATTTTTATTGTACTGCACATGTTATTATTTTTCTTTTTTACATTTCCAATACGAGTTTACATAAAATTATGCGTTTTATGCAGGAATATAATTTTTATAATGAATATGACTTTATTTAATCACATTTATTACTATAATTATAAAGGCAATGCACTCATTTTTTTAGTGTCTATAATACGTTATGCATTAAAAAATTCATAAGCCAAAATAGGAATTGCTATTCACGATATTTAGAATAATTTTTTTTAAAATTATACTTATATAAATAGCATTTTTTTTTTTCATTTCCAAAAGCATTTGATCCCTACGACCAAGAATTGTCAATCTATATTATAGATTATAAAATAAACATATTAAATAACTGTCCTTAACGGTAGGAGATATTGCACAATTTCGTAACGATTAACGAAATTCTCTTTGTAAATATACAATTTGAATATCATTTAATTCTGATCATATACACATACTAAGTTTATAATTTGACTTTAAACAACTGATATTATATTCGCATTAATTTTCACTTAGAAGCTATAATTCTCTTACTACAGAAATATCTCTGTAAACTTTTTATTTATTAATCTATAACAAAAGATTTTACTTGTAAGTATAAAATGATGTATAATTGAAAATATGTAATGATATTAAAATTTTTACCTTGCAATAATTAAAAATTCTGTTTAGTACTTTGTTTATTAGCTTTGGATATCTAATAAGAATAAAGTGAAATGGAAGCCAAATATATTCAATTACAGCATTTAAAAATTTTTATAAATTTTTCCCTAATTCGGTGACTGATAATATTTCATGGTGTTATTGAAAAAAGAAATTCTGAATTAATTAATAATTTAGAATTAATTAGAAAAGTAAATCCTTTATCATTCCTTAAGGTAAGAAATATAATTAATTTTGATTTTTCCTTTTATTAAAATACTATAATTGATAACTACTTTTATCAAGAAATTTAATTTGCTTAAATTTTAAAAAAGCAGTAATTTTAATTCAATGGCAATTAATAATTTTAATTATGTCAACTGCAAAAAAAAAAATTTGAATGCAGATAATAATTTAAACAATAACATAGTTACATTTAAATTCATTGCAATTGGAAGATTCGAGAGCGATATTTAACGGGAATCAACTCAATTCGAAATGAGGCAACGGAATGTCAACAACGTCAATGTCTTGACGTAGCATTGACGTCACGTTCCAACCATTAATAGTGACCTTATTTACACATCAATAACTAACAGGAACATTTATTAGCATTGATTAATCGAAGCACGTAAATACCAAATTATCCACATCTTCATATTACAAAAGGCTGAATTAATCAAGTAGGGTGTTTCTCGTTGGTTTTTTTTCAGACACACTTTCGAGAATCTGAGCTTTTTGACATTTGGCCTTTTGAATTATTTCAAAAGAAACAAATGGGCAGACAAGCAGTTATTAGCAGTTTTTCTTTTTGTTCTTTTTTTTATAGGAAAAAAATGTTCCTTATTGAAATATTGAAATGCTGGTGTGCACTTGTTTACAGACTACATATCTCATGGAAATTATATAAAAACAAAAAAAAAAAAAGTAATTAACGTCAAAAGTTGCAAAAGGTATTAAATTCTGTTTGTAAAGAGAAAACATTGGTTAAGTTATTCAGCAGAAATTCTTCTGCCATATTGCGGATGTTTATGAACCTTTTGAATTTAACAAACAAGTGTGTATGGCTTTCATTATATAAATATTAATGAACGATTTTAAGTAACTTTTTGAATTGCTTTTGAAGTTGATAGTTTTTAATGTTTATATAAAATTAAATTTAACGTATATAAAATAGATGCCATTCAAGATAAACGAAAAAACATAATTAAAAATTGCTCTTGAAGTTTTAACTGAATATGGAACTTGCCATGATACCACTCCCATACTGGAAAAACAATTTAAGACAACAGCACAGTAGATCATTATTAAAAGATTATCACTATTATTTGAGAATATTTTTTATTGTTTGTCCGACTGATGATCTAATCGCAACACGCATACAGGAGAGCCGAGGTTCGAATCTGCTGGTGGCATTGTTGTAGTCACTGCTTTCAGAATCAAGGAGATTCAATGATAATTGTGACAATATGTGTAAAAGTGTATCACATCGCATCGGTAGTCAGATTGCTTGGTCAGATTCGGATTTTCTCCAATAAAATACTCAAATACGAAACAGTTAACCTTAAACGTCCTCCCGAATGCAATGTCCTGTCCTCATCCCCGACCAATGGGCTGTTCACTGGAATGCATATGTGGTACATGAGGCCCACCGATGTTTACCAAAGAAGAGAGTTCACCAAAGTGAGAAGAGATCCTCATTGCTTGGGTGAAATACTCATTATTATGTATCGTAAAATCCAAAAGCATTCCTAGGTTTATTAAATTGAAATCTCACACTAATTACTGCTGATCATTGATCAAGTTACACGAAAACTTTTGATTTATATTCAGCAGTGTTATTAATTAAATTTCGAAGAAACTATGCGTAGCTCTCTACAACAAAATAAAACAGATAAAGAATGCTTTCGACAAAAAAAAAAAAAAAAAAAAAAAAAAAAAAAACAGAGCTTTTTTTCGAGAAATGATTTTTTTTTTTTTTTACAACTAGAAACATTCTGAAAAAATGGTAAAGTTTAATTTACTAATATTAACTCAACACTATTTTAATGTCACTATCTAGCAATAAAAATGATTTTTAACAATTCATATGTGATTTTTAATTAGTTAACCTATTGTAAGTGTTAAAATTAGTTAAGTTGCCGTCTTCCTTTGAGAACTTCTCACTTTTATTGATTTTTACATATCCTCAAAATCCAATCATGAGAAGTGCTTTTAATTGATAAACCGTCCTCTTTAAAGTTCTTAAATATAATTTAATAATTGGAATAACTAATTAATAGGAATTTTTACTTGCATATTTTCTTTATGCTGTGCAAAGGAATCCTTCCATGTTCAAATAAATTTTTCAATATTTTTACGGCACACACACACACATTATTCCCCATGTCTGCAACATCTCATTTACTTGTATTAACACTAATAAATCATGGGAAACTTTTGGTTTATTAGTGTGCAAAGGTGAATGCCATAATCCGAATTAAAAAAAAATCCGAATTTTTTTTTCCGAATTTTCTAATCCGAATTTTTTTGCAATAGGAATATTTTAAATTCAATAAAAAGTAGCACAATGCTTTAATATATTTATAACCAATGTTCATCAGCTAAATCTGCCTTTTAAGATAAAACAATAAATACGAATAGAGCATTCAATAAAATTAAATTCTATATGAACAAAATTAAATAAAAATTATTTTTTATAAGCTTAAATCTTGTGATTATATTAAGTTTAAAACTTGGAAAAGTTTAAACACGTGACGCATGTTAATTTGATTACACTTAAAAAATGGCAACTGTTTATAAAATAAAAGATTATTTGGATCATAGAAATTATTATTTTAATTCTACAATATTAAAATTTTTATTTGGTGCATTATAGAAAATTATGATATTTAAACACATTCATTTTTTTTTATTGAATAAAACTCTAAATATAAACTAAAATTAGAAATAAAATGAAATCAATCATTCTAAAATTTTATTTTAAAAATCATCTGATTTCCTTTGTATAGATGTAGTAAAGTATTTATAAATATTTGATTAAATGACACTAAAAATAATTTGTTTTTAAGGAATATTTTTTTAAATAAAAAGGGAAACAAAATTTGTGTTTTCTCATTATTAAGTTAAATGTGTTTTAATATTCTTTTTAAAAACTAAATATGTTTTATTTCAGGGTTTTTTTTTTTCAAATTTGAAAATAAGTATGAAATCATATAAAAAGTAGATAACTAATTTTATAAAATTCCTATTAAAAAAATTAATAAAATTAATTTCTAATTATCAATTTGTATATCAAAATTTTTACTTTAATTACTGTTAATTTTATGGAAATAGTTCAGAATTTGCAGATGATGCCCTCATTTACGGCAAATATTATATATAAAGAAAATTTCCATTAAAATTTGTGAAAATGGACCCTCTATTGATTGTACTCTGTGTTTAAACATATCATTTTACTCGCAACTACAGAAGCAAAGCTTCATTAGTTTTCATCAAAAACTATTGAAATATATTAATAATGAAGTTAATTATATATATATATATATATATATATATATACTGAATTTTATAAGAATCTCTAAAACTCCATGCTTAAATGTTACCCAGCTTTTATTAAAAATATTTTTTTTAATTTAATAAATTTATTAAAGAATATATTAGTGAAAAGCGCAAATAAATTCCAAAAAATTTCAAGATAGACTTAACATAACAATGATATTTGTTAATGATACTTTGGCTTGGAAACGGTTTAATATCACATATGGACTTCGTTTTAATATAGAAACAAAGTTAAGTTATATAATACTTTATAAAGCATGGAATTAAAGAAAAATATATACTTTTTTCTCAATGCAATACAAATATAACGCAATTATAAAATCAGTAAACTAGTTACTTGCTTTTTTATCTAAATTGCCGTTTAAATAGCTAAATTCCATCTAAATTGCTTTTCTAAGACATGATATTGATTTTAGTAATACAAAAATAACTATTATGGTTTTGTAATGAAGACATTAAACGAATTTTAATGTAAAATAAAATATTCGTATAAAATGTGATCAAAAAAATCTATCGAATGTTATGTTTTGAAGTTTCAAAAATATTCTTGTCTTTATTGTTAACTAATCACAGTCGCATCGAAATATTTCCAAAAGAAACATCAAATAAATATTTAATTTACTTTGTTGTACATAGTAAATGTAAGAAGAATATATAAGTTCAAAATTTAAAAAAATATTTAAAAAATGTTGCACATTATTTGAAAAGAATAAAAAAGATATTAAACAATTAATTTTTTAAATTTCAAGAATGTTATGAAAACAAATAAAAACCCATCTTCACCTTGTTCACTCAAATGCTTACACATTAATTATCAATAAATGATGATAAAATTAAAAAAAAAAAAATAAATAAAAAAAAATTGAGAATTTCTAACTATGAAGAATTTTTTTTTTGATAAAAAAAATTAATACTAATATTTCTAAACTACCCTGTTCCGAATAATTATATAATCAGCTTTAGTTATTGAATAATATATTATAGACTACTTTTTAACGGGAAATTTAATAACAAATGTAAAAAATTTTTCAAATTTAATAAAAGTTTTAAAAATTAACAAATGTAAATTTAAATTTTTAAACACATTTAAAATGTATTACAAATTAAAATTTTTTAATTCAAAATATTTTTTTAATTATTTTAGAAGAAGAATTAGATGCTTTTTAATATTACAAAATTTAGTTAAAATAATCTATATATATATATATATATATTCTCCGGGAAAGATATATTTTTATATTATTTATACAAAATTCTTGTTATCAATTCACTTGTTCTAAACGGACAGAGAACCAAAATAACCAAAAGAATATTCCACATTGCAAGCATATTTTAAGACATTAAAATTAAGTTCTATTATATTAAATGCAATTTGTTAAAGACTTTATACAGTTTGTTTAGATATATGAATTCGATAGAAACGAAAATATTTTTACTTACTGTAAATTAATACTTCAAAATGATCTCAAAAAATCGTTTAAATATGGATAACAATTTAGCAAAACATAAAATGAAAAATACATTCGATTTTAATCTTCTTTTTGAAACTGTTGCCATCAACTCTGAATAAAGATAAAAATTAATAATTATTGTGAACGCGCTTGAGCTACATTTAATAAACTTACAAAAAAAAAAATCGAATTTATTTGATATTTTAGTACCATAAATATTTAATGAATTATTATATGTAATAAAAAAATGCTATTTTTTTCCATTAAAATTTAGACAAATTTTTTAATAAAACTAAATAAATAAAATATAATAAATATTAAATTAAAATAAACTATTAATATAAAATCATAGTAATAAATTAAGAATAACCAGTAGTAATAAATTAAAACAAAATCATATTAATAAAAAATCGTTTGTCATAAAACGTTTGCATGTTATAAAACAATAAACAACGAATTCATTTGTAAAATTATTTGAATAAAATTTTAATTAAAATTTAAATTAACGCGTATAATTATGCTTCTAATTATAAAAAAAAGCCATAATTTTTTCTTAAATGAATATATAAATATAAAAAAAAATTATACGATGTGAAAGTAAGTCAATCAATTTAATTCTATAAAAATAAATCATATCTGTTATTGATTCGTTTTTAAAACAATTTTGGTAATTTCTAATCATTAAAAAATGAATTAATTATTTTGTATATGTAAAAAATTAATAACATCGTATTTAAAAAAAGAGGAACTTTTTCATTAGGGTATTAAATTTTAATGAAATAAAAACAGTCTTGAAACAATATAAAATTTTAAAAAAAAAATCAATATTTAAAAGCGAAGATAAAGTTGAAAAATAATTAAAGTTTTGTTATTATGTTTTTTAATTTTAACTATTATTGCTATTAAGAAAAACAATTTGAGCGCATGATATTAATTACACATTATTTTAAAGATTACATCCGAAAAAAATTATTAAAATTTAAAATATTTTAATGATAAATCTGAAAGATAAGAGAGTATATAAATTTTATTTTAAAATTTGCAATCAATGTTTTTTTTTTTTTTTTTTTTACATTTACTATAAAGAAATTATTTATATTTACAGTATATTAGTAATCTATAATATAAAGAAGAAATGATTTGCTAAATATCTTAATTTATTAAACTTTTTTGAATAAGTATATTTCCAAAATGGAATTTTTAAAACAAAAACTCTAAACTAAATTTTCCATAAATAAGTAAGTTGCTTCTTTTTTATACATCTTTTTTTAATACCACTTTGATTTTTTCAAATAATAAACACTAAAAGATTAAAAATATAAATAATTTTAGACTAAATTTTTTATATCACTAGCAGTTATGATCCGTTATTGCTGTATTATTAATAAGAAATGTACTTTAATTTACTAGCTTTAATTTTAATAATTAATTTAGTACTTTAATTTAACAATTTTTTTTTTCTTGCGAAAACTATACACAGAGATTGAAAATAGAGATTCAGAAAGTTCAAAGCAAAATATGTTCTATTACATTTAAATGATTAAATATAGCAGCCAATCATTTTCCATCTCTAAATTATTAGATACACTTTGATATCTTTATATAATTACAACAAATCATTAATAGCGTTATAAAAATTGTTATACATTATTAATTATTATAAAAATAAATTGTTTTAAAATATTTGAATTGTTACAATTTGTTGATTGTATTGATATATTCAACTACAAAATAATGCATTATTATATTTCTTCGATTTTTATAGTTCCCAAGAGATGAAAAAAAAAAAAAAAAATGAATAAAAATTTAGGAAGAAAACATCTGCCTCTACATGATTTGTTTTCCATTTGTTGTCTGTAATATATATATATATATATATATATATAAATCTGTTATCTGTATCGATCTGATGTTTAAAATTCGAACTCCCTGTTTTTTCAGAACTGATTAATATTCATATTTATTAATATCAATCCAATTTTAACAGTTTTGAATATTTGTCGATAAGTTATGTTCAATTAAAGATCTTTCTGTAATGTTTCCTTGCAGAAATATCTATAGTGCGATCTTCTTCGTTAAATTAAAAATCATTATAATTTATTAAAAATCACCACAAAATAAAATTCAATACGTTAATATGAAAATCAAATGAAAACTTCCTGATATGGAAAAATAATGAAATATATTTTCATTATTTTTATTAACGTATCAGATAAAAATCATAATGACTTCCTAAACAAAACCGAACTTCCAATTATTATATATTTACATTCTCACTGCCTTATTCTATGCAGTTTTCGTATTTAAAAAAAAAATTATCATATCAACAAGATTAATTGAGTTAACTTTTACATTCACTTGATAAATTTATATAAGATATTCTCCGTTAAAATGAATAAAATTTGTTATAAAATTGCTACTTTTTAGTTTGAAAATGATACAGGAATAAAAAAAAATTGTTAAATGGAAGTTACGCTTAGATAATTGCAATTTTACAAATCGATGAGTTTTTAAAACAATAGAGTGAAAATTTGGAGACCATGATTGCAAATTTACACCGTCAACTTTGTAAATTTAAAATCGCTTTATTAAAGTCCATAATAAATGACATGTTACCAATTACAATATATTATAAGTTTATGATCACAATTATAGCACGTTGATGTACACAAATAAAGATTTATCATGTGCCAACAGTGTAGCAATGTGATTCTAGATACTAAATACTTGTTTCATTTTATATGCTTACTAGTGAACATTGCATACTCTTGGCCATATACATAAACGATGTAGTTTTTAAGCAAACAGCTACGAAATTGTGAAAAAAATAATTTGAATTGCTACACTGAATATCCAATTCAATAAATAGAAAGGTAATTCGTATAAAAATACCAGAAACAAGACATTGCAGGTGGCGTGAATGCAAGCAAACAGTCAATGCGGACAGTGCAAAATTGCAACAAAAAAGGATAAAGAAAGAAGCTGTTAAATATATTTTCTGCAAGTTCAAGTGAATTTGTATGTGTAACGTAGGCAGAAGAAACCGTCTGTATGATTTTATGCATGGTAGAATGATCGGCCAGCTTAAAAAGAGCAGTAGTACGAAAAGCGTAGCCCAAGAAATTCGAATCGACAAAAGTATCATTTCATGAACTTGGAAAGCCATCTAAGTCACAGCTTTAAGAAAGGTTGTTTGTGGTAGTAGGCCAAGAAAAATGAAGCCAAAGATGACAGATATATCGTACTGAAAGCGAAAACAGATCTATATACATCAGAGGACAACATTGCTCAGTGGTTAAAAACTGTAACGAGAAGGCAAATGCGTGCTTCACTACTTCATAAAAGTTACCTATTCGCTCCCTATCTTGATAACTGCATCCCATTGGCAACTGCCTATCTGTGTTTAAACAAATGTAAGCAATATAGACATCTCATCAATTAGGTCTTTCTCTTTTTTTTTTTCACAACACAAGCAATGCTTAATGCCAGTTGACATTGAAAGGGGGTAGACAAGCGGTTTTATCCCACTAAGAGCAGTGAATTACGTTATAGTAGTTCTCGCATGCTCGTCAGGGGAGGTAATATGGTGATTGACTAATTTTCGACAGAGGTTCTGTTGCCAGCATGGGATCCTTCACCACGTGCATCTGTTCCAAATGACATTGGTTCATAATAACATCAGATGAAATTAGACTGGGCCTGAATGGCCGAGTGTCTCAGCGCTCTGGCGCTCGGTGCCACAGGTTTCGGGTTCGAGTCCCGGCGGTGTCATGGATGTTTGTAGTGGTTCGAAATCCCCTTTAAACCGTAGGTCCCGGTCTCCTATAAGAGCGACACGAAGCAGAAGTCAGACTTCTACCTACGAGTGTTCCATCAAAACAGAAGCTGCACTCCTCTTCCTCCTTCCATGAGGGATACGACAACAACAACAACAGCGAAATTAAACTAACTCTTTTAAGGAGTTTTCAGAAAGTAAAGATATCACTAAAATGGATCAGTCAGCACACTCTCCTGATTTAAATACCAAAGGACATGTAGGTATGCTTTGAGTGGACGTCTTTCGACACTATTATATATGCTGAAGAACACCCATCATTGGAAGCAGATGCTCATTGAGAAATGGAACCTTTTACTTCAACGATTGCTAGATAATATAGTGTTGATATACAGAGATGGTAGAAAGCAGCTAAGGGAGGTCATATCCTTTACTAAAGGACATTCATTTATTGTTTCTTATCCTTGATTTCTCATCTTGAACAGATAAGAATTTGTATACTACACATTCGATAAAGAATTTTTGTTTGATTCTATACTGATGCATTCATTCATTTTTGCATTATTATGCTTTCTTCAGTCTTTGAGTGCAAAATGTTGGCTAGTATTCTAAATTTCATGTCCTTCAAGGGATTTCTTGCGTATTTAAGGCAAAAATAATAAAAACATTATTTGCTTAAGTTTTACAAAGTTTAAAGTTTGTATTTCTCCAATTCTTCGTCACATCTTAATGCACTAAGTTGTATAAAAAAAATTTAAGACTTATTGAGAAAAGTATGCTTTTAGGATGCTAATTTGTTTCTAAACACATTTACGCCACTTTGAAGCATCTTTCTATGAAATATTAGCAAATTCGACGATAATCAAATTAATTATCAAATAAGATAATCAAATTAAGATAATCACTTATAATCAAATAGAAGATTTGAACAATTCTCTCACTGTAAAGTGCTTATGAACAAGAAATAAATTTGTTTGTTTTCAAAGGAGAAACGGTCTTTTTCATAATTTGTAATCTTTACAAATCAGATCTGTAAGTCTCCATATAACTGTCCTTAGACATATTTAAATAATTTTGCAGTCAGCTAAGATGAAGTTTTCTTTGCATTTTTCAATGATTTTAAAAACCAAATGATAATACTTACATCCTGGAGTTATCCTTTTATCATTCAATCATTTTTCAATCAGTCTTTCTAAAAGCATTTCAAAGTACCCTACCATATGCCAAAATCCATATACCAACATAAACATTTTAGACACTTGAAATCTTAAAAACAAAAACTCTCCAAGTTCGTGTAAAAATAAAATACAAAAAAGCATTAAATAAATGCTTACTTCTTGCAATTTCAAAAATTTTCTGCAAGAGTTTGTAATTTTTAATATTATAAATTATTTAATAATGTATGATAAAGATTCATTTATAAGCGTTTAATTGTTTTACTGTTGGAAAAAAGATACATGTGATGGTCAGTGAGCACAATGATACCAATGGAATTGAATAAATAATAACAATAATACATTTTTTTTTTAACTTTGGAAAATAAAACTTTTTACTCGATGATAAGTTGGGTGCATAAATTTTTAATGAAATATCCATGAAATTGAAAAATAGTAATAATAGGTCCATGAACTCTTTCACTTTTCTTTACTTCCTTCCAGTAATAACACAACGAACAGATTATTTACTACTTTGCCAGGAATTTTTAAACTAGATTTTTAACAGTGATTTCTTTTTAAATGCAATTTTTAATACTTCAATTATTAAGAGTTCTTTGTCCATCTTCTAATCATTAAAAATCTAAAAAATTTTAAAAGCCCTCTTATCATCATCATCAGTGGCGCAACAATCCCATGCCGTCTGCTACAGCTCAAGGCCATCTGCCTACTGGCAGATTTCGTGACAGGGGATTTTTATTTTTACGGGTTAGAGTCGTCAGCACTACGTCCAACGCTCTACAGCCATATTAGACAGGGACCTACTGTTTAAAGTGGATTCTGAATCACTACAAATATACATGGCATCGCTGGGACTCGAACCCGAGACTTATGGCATCGTGCACCAGAGCAGATAGTCAACTCCGCCATCAGGCCGCAAAAAGCCCTTTGCTTATCTCAAATTCAATAATCTTTGTCAAACAACTTGTTTAAAAATTATAATCTTGAAAAAAATATAAACATTAATTAACTAACAAGAAGTACTATTATTAAATTTTAACCTGGCATATCCCTTGTACCAAAGAAAGACATCCCACGTACAAAAAAAAATTTGTGGTTAACCCTAAAAATAGAAAAAACAACAACATTCCACTCGATGATAAGTTGTGTAATGGCCGTAAGTATGTAGAATTTTTTAATGAAGTGCCCAAGTGTGCGAAGCATGCGTGCAATGGCCTGCCATTAGCCACCTGGTGTTTGGACACTACCATCCAGAGAGAATGTGACGTCACTCGGACGCACGTGTTGTTATTGACATGATAAATACTGAAATGGCTTCTCTTTTCTTGCAGGTGCAGGCCTTGAACTGCGCAGGTGTTGGGTCAGCAGACGCACTCACCCCCTCCGTCCCTCCCCGGTTGCGAAGAGAATTTAAGAGGAAGAGATGAGAAGCAGAGAAGATTTTTTTCATTATCTCTTATTGTGACGCAACTTCTCGCGCGGGGAGTTCTTGTTTTGATTTTTGTGTGTTTTTTGAAGAAGCTAAGTACGCACAACAGAAATGCGGATGTAGCATTGAAGAAGGGATTTGTATGCGATTTGCATTTGGAGAGAAGTGATTGAAATGTATAGGAAGTATGTAAGAAGTAGCAGATTGTGGTTTCGGTTTCGTTTCGGTATAAAAAGGAAAAGACAATGAATTTTTTTTTCCCTTTTATTTTTCTTCTTCTGAAGTTACATTAATTTCTCAATACCTTAGGGACCATGAAAATTTTGAGTCTTTCTTAAAATGATGTCATCTTCGTTCTTATATCTTATGTTCAGTTGGGGGTATTCAAGATCCTGAGCATACCTCCGTGATATATATATATATATAAAACCCTGATAATTCTAAATGAAATTGACAAGTGAAAATTAGTATATTTTAAATCGTACATTAAAATCAGTCTTCCTAAATTACGATTTATGTGTATTTATAACGGTCACGTTGTATCAATACAAAAAAAGTTAGAAACACGATCAATTTAGGCCTGAATGGCCGAGTGTGTAGCACTCGGTGTCACAGGTTTTGAGCTCGACTCCCGGCGGTGGCATGGATGTTTGTAGTGGTCGGAATCCACTTTAAGCCGTAAATACCGCTCTCATAAGACTGTAGAGCGTCACGAAGCCAAGTCAGACTTCTACGTTTCATCACAACAGAAACTGTTCCCTTTCCCTTCAACCATGGATCCATACGAATTTGTGTGCTTGGTGTAGATGGTAGTGGTAGATGTTTACCAAGTGTGGATAAGAAAAACAACAACAATCAATTTTCATAACAAAGCTACAACAATCGCCACACATTGTTTTCATGGGCTCAAACAAGTCTTATAACAAAACCATAATAACATTTGCCATACATAAACCCTAAAGTGCCTTACATTCAGTTCTTTCACAAAATTGTTAAAGATTTGAAATAATGCCGCATTCTCGAAACTGAAAAACATTCGATAAACACGGACATCGAATGGTGAATGGTTAGAAGCAAGTTGTCCAGGAAATCAGTAAAACTCAAATGAAATTAATTATAACATCTTAAGGATAGCTTTAAAGAGATAGCATAACAAGATATACAAATTGCATTTGAATTCTACAGATAAATGAAGGTTACGCACCGACGTGAACAAAAACTGCAATGCAACATGGGATCTCAAGTGATGTTGAGCGAGTGAAATTTGCGAAAATGCATATGCCAAGTGTGAACGGGGAAAAAACAAAACAGAGAAATAAATACAGCAAAAAGTATTTATTGAGCAGCAGAGGCACTACACAGCTTGTAAGGCGCAGAACAAATAAAACTGTAGTAGTTGTTCAAACTGGTGACCGCGGATGTCACTGCACACGCCCCAATGACTAAAAATCTCTTGAAGGTTCCCTGTGTTTCCTGAATTTATGCTTCTGTGGTCACGATCCTCGATATCTGATCTTAAAAGGGATTAACGATGGATTTTAGGTGATCACAAAAAAAAGGGTTTAAGATCCTGTCAGTATGGAGGCAAAGCAACGGTGTTTATGCACCCAATTCATCGCGCAGGGATAACCAACATCGAAGTGGATAGACATGCTGCGGAAAAATGAGATGTGGCACCATCTTGCATGAACCATATTTCCCGCTACACATAAGCAATTAAGCGATTCAACAAACCTGGGAATGTGGAGAATCATTCCTATGTAAGGAACCGATGATGCGCCAGTCAGGCATTCGGAATCAACACCAAGGATTAAATTCTTTTGCAATACAATACTGTGAGGATTCTCCTTCGACCAAATATGGAATTGTGCATGTTATAAACCTCACGGATCAAGGTTGCTTCATCGGGGAATAGTTCTTCGATATGAAAATTTAGAGCTGTCCTGCATAAATTCTTTATCCAACCAACTGGGATCCCCTCCGAGAAGGGCTTCTACCTTCTGTATGAGAAATGGAGGCATCCTCTCACCATATACAACATTCCACTCTGATGTATGAATGTTCTACACCGATTGAATTCAGATGCACAAATCTCAAATCGAAGGAAATTGGAATTTAATTTTTACAAAAAGATTTAACATTTCATTAAAATTTTTATTTATCTTAAGATTTAATATTAAATTCTATGTAGGTTTATTAAATTTAAATGCATTTACTATTATTAATAATGTAGCTATATTTAATATAAAAGTTTGATTTTATAATTCTTTTGAGACATTTACACAAGTCACATTTTTACACTCCGTAACTATACTAGTTGCCGTTGCCAAGATAAACAGGAAATTAAAAAAAAGTTTATAATATGAATTAGTTTGCATACATTCAACAATAAATTTAAGGATTTGTAAAAATATGTACATCATAAGGCTATTTAAATTTATTAATTGTGAGTCTGCTACGCATTTAAATGTTGTAAACTATTCGCACATTAAACTGTGCTAAGTTCTATGATATGGAAAACAGTCTACTCGTACTTTGGTAACAGTATTCATGAAAAAGTATATTTTTCTTTTTTTAAGCCATAACAATTAGAATGATGATTTTGTAGCAAAATTATTTTTTATTAAAGGTATTACGTCTATGCAATACTTAGAAAATATATTGTTAGGAAATAATATTTTAAAAACTAAATAAAACTTGTACTATTAAAAATATATAAAACAATTTTTTTAATTTTCATCGTTTAATTAAAGTTTTACTTAAGAATTAAAATTATAAATTATTATTAAATATGGTCAAGTGAATTTCCAATATATCTATTTTCAAATGAAATAATTTAATAGTATACTTTATAGTAAAAATTTTTTTTTTTTTTTTTGAACAATTTGTCATCAAAAATTGAGAATATTTACTAATGATAAAAAGCCATAAAATTAATATTTACTGATTAATTCGACAGATGGCAGCACTACAGCTACTATAAAAATTTGATCACTAACTTTGGTTATACTATATGAAAGGCTTTTCAATTTTAGTTTTAAATATGAAAATCTCTTTTCTTCTAGACCAGGGGTCGGCAACCTTTTTGAGTCGGAAGAGTTAAAAATTACAATTTACAAAATTTCAAAGTTTTTAAAGAGCCACAAAAAATTTTCTTGCCAACAGTAAATAGTACTCGCATAAATAAAGTTTTTTGATAAAAAAAATACTAAACTTTTATTCATAAGAAAAATATCTATTTATTCATATATAAGTAGTGTTTTTCATAACAAATTAGATAATATATATATATGGTATTATTAGATAATTACTTATTAGTTAAGTAAAAAATTAAAACAAACATTTACTTACACACAACACTAACTTGTACTTCAATAACAAACAATTGAGCAAACAAATTCAATGGGAGCGATGTCTTTGCATGGTTATTCAAGTAGAACATTTAAACTTTACTAAACAATGTAACTTGTACTTAAAATAAAAAAAACAATAACATACATTTGTGAGAACAATTTCAATGAGAGCGTTGGCTTTACATGGTTTTTAGAAAGTTTGGAAAGCTTTACTTTTAAATCGATCAGTTGCATTTCTAGAGATCCAGTATCAATTCCAAATATCACAATGTAGATTTCGTTACTATTTGTGTTGAGAGGATTTACTATGAATGCTAGAGGGGTTTTATTGGTTTTGAATTGCTCAAATCTGTCAGCAAATTCATTTTTAATTTTTTTTATAACTGTGCTGAAGTACCTCGTGTCAACAGTTGCACTGGTTTTATCGCGATATTGCTTTAGAAATTGAAAATGAAGTAATTTACCGCTCTGAATATCTTTTGCCAAAAGAATTAATTTTTCTTCAAAACAAACCAATTCTTCTACCAAAACATAGGCTGGGTTTCCCTTTCCTTGCAGTTTTAGATTCAACTAATTTAATTTTGCAGTGATATCCACCATAAAGTAAAATTTTTGCAACCATTTGAAGTTCTCTAATTCAGGGTGATTAATGCCTTTTTCATTTAGGAATGTATTTATTTCATTCAAGCGCAAAGCAAAACGTTTGAACACCTTATCTTTGGAAAGATAGCGCACTTTATTGTGAAGAAGGAGGTCGGGATACTGAGTCTCCATTTCGTTCAAGAATTCTTTAAACTGACGATGGTAGAGTGCTTTTGACAAGATGTTGTTATCAATCTTGATTACCAAATTCATGACTTCAACTATTTTGGCCGGAAATGATTGGGCACAAAGCGCTTCTTGGTGTATTATGCAGTGAAACGCAAGAATTTCGTGGTTTATTTTGCTCTGAAGAATCGTTGTTGCCCTTTTATTAACTCAGTATGTTTTTTAGTGAAGTGTCTCTCTAAATTTGATTCCTTATTGTGTGCGAGTTTTCGTGGCAAATGAGACAAGTCGGTAGGCCATCTGAGTTGCATGTGAAAGCGAACGACTCCGTCCAATCCCAATTGAATTCTCGATGCTCTTCTTCAGTTGATAAAATAAATAATATTTCGTATGGAACTAAAAAGCAGCAGCTTCACATCCAAAGAGCCGCAGGTTGCCGACCCCTGTTCTAGACCAATGATCCTTATCCTTTTTTTTTTTTTTGTTCATGGAATTTTTCTGATCTTAAAGTAAAGATTTAAATGTTCAAATATGTAAAATGAAATTACAAAGTATGTTATTTTAAAAATTATTTATAAAAACACGGGATATAATAATATATGAAATGCATGTTTTTTTCCTCAACACAAAAAAATTAACAAATTTTTAAATAATGTTATTAAAAATTTTCCACTTTGAATAAGTTGCTTGGTCAATTTGAATGACGATATTTAATATACATATCATGCCAGATTTCTATTTTTTCCCCTTCTCCAATACGTGGCAAAATTTTAAAAATCTTCATCTCATAAGTTGTAGACGGAAAACCCTCTATAAATCTATTCATTACAAGATAAGCTTCCTAAGAATTCTACTAATTAAATACTGTCATATCAAAGAATCAATGAGGGTAAATGATGATTTTTCTAGATATGAAGCAAGAGTTATACAATATCGAAAAGTCTGTTACATCTATTACTCATCACAGATACAACCCAAACTATTGTTATTGCATGCATTCATAAAAAAAAAAAGTATAAGATGGATGAAATTTCTGTCATTGAAAAAACCTGATCCAAAGATGCTGGATCTTTTGTAAGAATAATCTAAGAAAATTGGAGTTGAATTATTTTGAAAATAAAAATGACCTTGAATGTTCCTTGACAACTTTCTTGGTGATTTGCAAAGTAATTCAATAAAAAGGAATACCAATGTTAACTCTTCAAATCGACAATAAACAAAAGTTCAAATGGTATTTTACTGTCTTCGAATTAGTTTCCTTCTTGAATATCTGTAAAACTTTTGCAAAATCTGTCAATTTTTACATATAAATTTAGAAGAAAGGATATTTTTCACTCGAAAGATTGACATTAAATTATCCTTTTTCGCTAGTAGGGCGTATATTTTTACGAAGTTTGTTGCATCAATGAATCAAGTTTGTTATATACTTTTGTCAATATTGCATTGTTTTCTGGATATTTTTGAAAGGAAAAAGTAATACTTACCAATGTACAAGTGATGTCTGTTCAGATGTTGTTCGAATACAAATTGCATCAATAGTTATGCAATTCACATTGCTACCCAGTAAAATCCTTAAGTACCTGGGTTCAATTGAAATGAACAAGTACCATTTTGCCAACTATATTGAAGTATTTGGAATATTATTTTATGCATTTAAAAACAACATTTCAAGAGATGGTACATGAAAGGAAAATGTGCCCTACTCTTTTAAAGCAGCACAACTATCTACTGCTGGAGATAAGGAATTAAGTCTCAAAATACTCTTCCTCCTACACAAGTAAAAAAAAGAAGGGGGAAAAAAACCTCCCCTTATATGTCAAAATTCTGTGAAGGATATTGTCATAATTACAATTAATTCTCACTTAATTACAATTCTGTCTTTGTTTTTGTTATAAACCATGAATGATGATAGAATAGAATATTAGATTTCTTACTTTATTTTTGCAAATAAGAAGTTACCACGAGAAAACTTTATACTTAATATTTTATATAATATTCAACACTGCTCCATTTTGTAGTTTTCATCGGAAAACTGCTGAATAGAAAATTCAGGAATGAAATATTTAATGACAATATTTGTGCATTTCATTTGTTTATGACAAACATGAAATGTAAATTTTCAAACAAGAAACTCATAAGAATTCATCGAATGTACAAGGAATTAATTTTGCAAATAAGTCAAGAACTTATTATTTTATAGTTTTTAGCCAACTCTCCTTCAGAATGAACCCAATCGCTTCAGTAATGTTCCAACATTATCAAAGCGATTGGGTTCATGAAATGGAAATGAATGGTTAATGAAATTAAATTCTCTAGAAACATATCAAGAACATGCCAGTTCATATATTAAACATATTATATACTTCAACAGTTTCAATCACCTCCTTTATTAATTTTCCTGTCTCACCACCAAGAGAATTGACAATAATAATTCAGAACAGCTTTACTTTAATCCTTTATTAATAGATTGAAAATTTCTGTGTTACATTAGAAAACTGTTGCTTTTTCTAATGTGTTATATGCAATAACACAGTATGTGTTTATTTAAGCTGAACATAATGTTGTTAATTATATAATCAGTTAATTGTCTTTGGTATATTTTGTAAGTAACAACAAATTTGCAATCTCTCTTTGTAAAATACTATCAATTGATGCTTGCAACCATAAGACATAAAACCAATCTAGGCAAGTTTGAATATTGGAAAAAATATTATTATTAACATTCTTTAAAAGACAATTCCTGTTGCATAAACATTTGAATAAACACAAGAATTAATTTAAATGTTTTTATTTATTTTCATAATTTTTAAAAAATAAGTAAAATAACACAGAATTACAGACATTGATCAATAGCAGAAAGCAAAATACAAATGGCACAGACTATGGCTACTTCGATAACTACATTCTGGCAACAACAGTAATAATAACAATAAAATTCCAAGGATAAATATGAACTGTCCGGAATGATCTGCAACTGCTCACCAAATAATTTGTAATATGAGTGAAGACATCCATAAAGAAAGAGATACATAGAATATATACACATCTTGAAACATATATATGAAACATCCACAAAGCTGAATACTTTAACATAATTCCTACAGCATGAAAATAAAGCAAAAATATCACAAAGTTATAGAAAGAATATCACATATATTTACTTGATATAAAAAAGGTCTTCCTTTTTAAATACAAACATGATTAGAAATTCCAAAAAAAAAAAAAAAAAATCCAAGTATAAATGCTATTATGCTTCATGTTCATTTCTTAATTAAAAGTTTTAATACACACACAAAAATAGTAAAATATAAAAAAGGGGAAATATATATGATTTAGAAACAGAGAAATTTATAATGAAACATAATTTATGCTTATGAGATAATTTAATATAAACAAACTTGAGCAAAATCTTTTATATACATGTAATAAAAATAACTAAATACAGGAGAATTAAATAATTTTAAATAAATGCAGCTTTTGAGTTAAAAGTAACTAGTGTTGTAACAAATTAACACGCAGGATTTTTCTATTAATCAACAAGAAAGTGAAAAGAGGTTACTTTTTCCCTACACGAGTCAAATATGTGGCTAACATTTTCTATCAAACTATTAAAAGGAATTAAATACCACTAGTTTACAAATAAAATTTAAAAAAAAAAAAAAAACCTAACATTAATTATTTAAATAGATAATTTAGTATTTTTTTTTTTAATTGGACAGGGGTATCTAAAAATAATTAGAATATTCTGTAAAATAAATTGTTAGCTTTTATATATGAAAAATAGTAGTTTCATTATAAGTGATTACTAAGCACTTTGTTCATATTTATAATCATATTTGCTAAAATATCTTAAAATGTACATAAAACATATCTCATGCATGATTGAATTAATACCGCTTTTCCAATTCAATACTATACAAATCTAAACATCTCGCAGCAAAAACTAATTGGGAAAAGTTGAAACAAAATACTGAAAATAATTAAAACTTTTCAAAAATTTAGCTAAATAAATAGAAGGATGATAAAATACTAATAATTTTACTTTACCAATATTTTGTACTTGATATGTTATGTACTAATTAACAAAAAATAGGCTTGAATCTTATCATATGATTACGAAAATGATCTTAATACGATTTGTCAGTGACATAAAGAGAAAAATTAATTTGACTATAGATTAATCATTTTTTCTGTGAACAAAAACTGGTTAGAGTAAATTGAGGTTATTGAAGAGATGTCCGAGAAATGTAGTTCGAAAATTGTCATTATTGACACTGAAACATACCATACATGATTTATCCACTATGAATGAGATTTGAAGATGATGAATTAGAAAAAGGATGTAAGCTTTATTAAGAACTTCAAAAGAGCAAAAGCATGAAAAAAAATTTCAAATTATTCAAACTGAGGTATTCAAAGTTATGAAGTAGTAGCTTAACTATATACTAATGCTAACATTCTGCAGTGTAAAACAGAATAGTTTACCAAAGAACCCTTAAAAATGGATTATAATCAAATCATCGTTTACAAAGGCTGCTTTTGACATCAACTCATCAATGCAAAATTTTAAAATTGCATTGAGACTGAGGATGTTGGTATAATAAATAGTATTAAATGATGAATTTGGTATTTTGCTTTATTAATGAAAATCACCAAGTGACAATCTGGAAGCAATGCGGAAACACATCCAATCCTTCTACAAATATCATGGCATAATGATTTCATCAACATGGCATGCATGATTTTTTGATGATATCAACATTAATCACTAATCACACATACTTTGTTGCATAACAGATACAAAGATATGTAAATGAAAATGCTGAGGCCTATTCAAATCTACTTCATAAATTAAGCATATTCAGTTCTCACAATGAACATCACATGTAAGTATCCAATGTATTTTTGTCATTCACAGTCTTCATATTTTTCTGAAATCCAGCAAGTATGGGATACAATTAGACTAAACTGTAGAGAACAACAAAAATCACATGGACATAGATATGAAAATGTCATTCAAATACTAACTGAATCTGTACAATGACAAATTGCTGTTTAAAGAGAATGGTCTTATGCATATTAGACATTTTGAGACCACCAAGAACACTGAATTATTAGAACTAAAATCATTAAGATATTGGATTATACATTCATAAATAAATTTCCAATAATTATAACATTGCTATTGCTTATTTCCTTTTAATTCTTTTCAATCTCACGGCGTTTTATTTTCTTAGTCAAAAAAAAAATAATAATATTAGATATGAATGTACGAAAATTTTATAAATGAGTGATGGAATTGATATATGATTTGTGGTATTTTGATAAAAGATAAATAAATGCTTACAACATAATAATACATTGCATTTCTAAAAATAAAAACAAAATATTGCATATAGTATAGTACTATTTTATGCAAGATATGAAGCATAAAAATTAAAATAAACAAAAAACAAAGTAAATTTACATATATAATACTCTTACAAACACCTTAAAAATAATTAATGTACATAAAGTAGTACTGTAATAACATAAATATGTTCTATTCATATATTTATCATATGAATATAATACAATATAATAAAATTTTAAACATTTTTTTTTTTTTGGAAGAAGTTATGAAATTCGTATCCAAAAAGTAATTTACTAGTATAAAAAATTAAATAAGTAAAAAAAAAAAACCCACAATTTAGCACTGGGCTTAATGGTTTAGGATACATAAATATAAATGATCTGATTTTAATAAAAATGCATAATAATGCAATAGAAGAAATTCACATCCATAGCCCATTGAATATTTTTTAAACAATGATAGTAAATATTTGAATCAATAAGCTAGGAGAAAATATCACTAATCCAAACCTTACAATAATAATAATCTGATGATATTTTTCATTTTAAGTATTTCAATATGATATGTATAGTAATTTTCTTTAAATGATACCAAAGAATAAAATTATATAAAATATACGAAAATACATTAATTTTGTACTATATTTCAATAACAGGAGCGATTTTCAAAGAATTTTTAAAATACAATAGTTAACAAAATTCCACAGAAAAATAAAAACACACACAGATCACCCAACTCTATATTATAAAAGGTGATGTTATTTTAGAAAAAGCTGTTTCTCTATCCAGTCGTATTTCTTCCATTTTTTCTTGAAGCATTGTCTCAACTATATCTAACTCTTCCAATTGAAGTGCATCTTTATTTTCTTCAATTTTCTTGTGATTATGATAATTTAAAGTAACATTTGAGCAATTACTTGTTCTATGGTTTTCTGCAATGTTGCTAAAAATTAAGTCTGATATCAACAGTTGCTTTATTTGTTGAAGAAAAACTGTCTCCCCTTCAACAATCTACGTAAGTAAGAAAATGAAATAAGTTTTGTAATAAAAATGAAAAAACACACAAAATTAAAATAACAAGAAAAGTTTTAATGATAAGTAGTATAGAACTCCAACACTTTATCAAGATCTGTTTTACAAGGAAGAATAATGACATTTCAACATTTCCAAAACAGAGCACCCAAGGTAAAACAGTTACATAAAAATAAACAAAACAACAAATGAATTTCATCATTAAAAATTCTCATTAAATTTATTAATCCTTTCATTGTTGAAAAAAAAAAAAGTGTAAATATATTATTTAATGTCCTATGTATGAAAATGATATGATGACATACACTTCCTTTTAGAAATGTTTGATTATACCTTGTCTGTTGAATTAAGGACACCTGAAATTAAATGTAATTTATCTTTTTATTACTTGATGCAATAATTATGCAAAATTATTTATACTTGTGAAGGCAGTAGGGAATTACTTATATTTCTGAGGTATGTATAACGTGAAAAGGTTGGGAAGCACTCCCATAAACTATGTCACTCACTGTTGTAACTTTTCTAATGAAAAACACATCTGTATCAAAACTAAAATAGTGTTATTGTATGATATGTTTCATAAAATATTCATGGCATCTTATAACAGATGGGTAAAAAAAAAATTAATGTTTTGTGCTATAATATAGTAATTACAAGGAAGAATGTATTTTTTAAGGCTTCTTAAATGACACTGACATCTTTAGTTCGGCATTTAATAAAAAAGAATATCAATCATAGGTATTACTGATTTAAAAAAAATTATATCGTTAATTTCAACCTAAATGAATAAATTTGTGCATCACAAATTAGAGTATTTGATATATATGTATATTGTATATATATATATAATGCTCATAGAATCTGTTGTAAATAAATAACACCCAGTGTGCTTATTGCATCATAAAACGTTATCCAAGCCTATTGAATATTTTCAGAAAATATAAAAAAACAACATGCAGTGAACGAAGATATTTATCACATTTCACAATTAAATGCAAAAAATGGTAAAAGCTATAATATTGGAGACAAACGTTGTCCCTAAGAGATAGCACAGTAAAGCAACAAATCGAAGAAATGGCAATTAATGTTGAAAAAATGTTTATAAGCATTCTCCAACATTCTTCATTTTCAAGTAATTGAACGAGTCTACCATTACAGATAATAATGCTTTATTGATGGAAAATGTACAATTTCATGAAAACAATTCATAAGAAGAAATGCTATTCACAATAAATCTCATAACAGAAGCAAGATAATTATCTACATTTAATACTGCAAACTTCTACTTTCTAAAAGCAAAATTCCTTGGAATAATTTTATTGCCCACACTGCTAATTGAATACCATCAATATGTAGCTATTGTAAATTTGTTTCTTATTTGAAGGAAGAAGTGCAAATGTTTTATGCATTCATTGAGTAAATGCTTATACTTTTCAAATATCTCAATATTGTAAGATAATGCATCAAAAATTTTTTAAAAATCTTATAATTTTTATTAGTTTTATCTTAGAATTAATTTTTAAAAAAAGAGGCTGATAACATTTTTTTAATTTTATTACAAGGTGAAGAGTCGCTTTACTTCAAATAACTTTTAAAATCTCTATCATAATTTTAAAAAATATCAACATAAAAAGATATACAACATTGTATATTTTTATTAAAAATAGCTTATAGCTAATATTATTTAAAAATAAATGTTTAATAAATATATTTTACTAGAATATATCATGAAATTATCTTCTTTATTGCAACTCAATATGTCGTGATATCTTACCTCTGGTAGAGATTCCGGTAGAAAATTCATATGTTTCCAATTCTCCCGAATGATAAACTTGAGCCGACCAACTGAAGACCGAAGTCGATCCAAATTTACACGGTCTAAAGGAAAACTGCATGAATTAATATCTGGATGAGCAGTGTTTGAAGCCATTATCTAAGAAGAGAAATGAAAGCATATTTTTTAATTATAAATGTTTTTAATCTGGAAATAATTATTTCTCAAATATTTTTAGGGTTGTGACAATTATCATACTGTAGGATTTTCTAAATAGAGAATGAAGAGTGATGAAAGAGGAGGAAAGGGAGATTATGTCTCACATATAAAAATAAAAGGAACTTTAATAATTAATGAAATTAACAGAAAATAAAATTTTTCGAAATATATCTTAATTATAAAGGAAGGGAGGCAGGCTACCAGAACTTAATGAATCAGTCAAAGTCTCTTCAATTGGATTTAAAGAAAACTGTGTGAAATATTTATGCCACACTCCTGGAAGAGTTTATTTTCAATGTGGGAAAAGAGGGAACAGCAATGATTATTGCAGAGGTTCCTTTATAAAGAGAACAACAAGCTTCGTGGATTACTGGACCAAGCTTAGAAGTGGGAATGCTTCTCATTATAACATTCATGCTTGAATGTTTCCCCCAAAACACACCTTTTATTTATATGCTGACAATAAAAAATGATAAATTGAAAACAAAAATCAGTACAAAAATTTAATAATAATAATAAAAAAAGATTAGAAAGCACAACAAATTATTCAACCCTCCACTTCAAAAATTAATTGTAAGGTTTATAAAAATATGTTGTGTAATAATGTAGTAAGTTTTAGATAAACAGAATCATTTAAAAATTGTTGCAAATATCTGCAATGGTTACTATTTAAAAATCAGCTGGAAACTTGATATATACAAATAAATTTCACAGTGCAATGGAAATGCAAATAAATATGCTATCATGTTCATACTTTTATAATCATATGTACATACATACAAAAACGAAACAAGAAACCTCTACAGGTCTATAAGTTTGTGTTTATAATAAATTTTAGAAAAACAAATTTTTTTTTATACAGATATATGATGAACAAAGAGTTAAATGATTCATAAACTTGATCTTTTAACAGAAAGCATTCTGTACTTTGATTTCTAATTTCAATAGAATGAAAAAAATAAATATATAAATCCAGTTGTATGCAAAGCAGATTTGTTTTCCCACAAATTAGTTATTTAAAAAAACAAAAATTTATTCTTCCTCATATAATTTATTGTTAATTCGAGGAGGAAATTTTTTTTTTATGACCCCAAAAGATTTTTACTTATGAGTTAAACAACAAAATATAAGCATTAATGAAAGATCCAGAACTTTTTAAAGGAGAACGATGATTAATGATAAATGGTTTAATCCAAGAAGGAAACAATTAAAAATAATGAGTTGTTTCCATTGTGTTTCTATGATCAAAATTCTCGTAAATCGAAATTAAAAAAGGGAAATGAAATAGATTCACTATTACTCAACTTTAAAATACTTCTTTGTACCATCAATTAAACAAGTACAAATTGTCTATAAAATATGCATGATAAAAAAATAAAAATAAATTTTTTAATAGAAAATACTTTAACTATTTATTTGTTAAAAATAAAATGAGAAAATTACTTACATATTAAGGATTTATATCCTTTACTTGAGGTGGGAAAAGATTTTTATAACATCAAAGAAGATTTTAACTTGAGTAGAAATATCAGTTTTGTGTTCTCGCCGCCACAAGTACTCAGCAAGATATCCATCGAATATACCAGATATATGGCGGGTGCCTTTAAGAGACCTTTCCACAGACCTCCATGATCCATCTATTGCACTTATATGGGTTCCTTCCTCTAGATTCTTAAATATCAGATTACTGTTAATTGTCATGAGTACAAAGCCATCATTTGCAAGGCATTTGTATGATGACCAACAATCTGATACAACTGTAGTACCTGGTAGAATTCGCTTAATAACATTCAACAATACATCTGCATTCCTATTTTCAACCACCTCGAAAAAATATGCATTTGAATTTCTTTCAACAGCACCAAACATTAATTTCTTTTGATGTGTTTATCTTTAGCATGCTTCTTTTTATATGACATCAATTCAGTAATCTCCACAATCCTATCAACACCTCCAATCATACCATTAAAACGTAAACATTCGTCCATACATACTTCTCGACAACAATTAAACCAATCAACAACAGTTTGTTTTCCAACACCTAAATCATTTTGAATGCTTTCACACAACATTTTATTCAACCACATATAAGTTAATCTTAAAACACACCCATACTCATCTTACTATTATCGAACCATGTACCCCTTTCTTACAGATCTTCGGATTTGATGGGCATTCGCCCCTTTCTTCCTACAGGCCCATGTTTTACCATCATTAACATCAATGCAATCAACTAACTTCATATCCTCACCACACTTTGGACATTCATACCTATCTGTAATCAATCCATTTTCCATACAAAATTTTATTACAGCTGTAACTCCTAATTTATTCAATTCATAAAAAAAATCTCCATTCCAAGCACCTTTCAACCACTCATCTGCACTATAATGATACACACAGTCCCACTCACCTGTCATCCACTGCTGCTCTTTAATGGCCATATCATGCAAATAAAGGGTAATGTAACTGACAGCATAAAATCTAAAATTGAAAATAAGTTTTTAAGAAATTAGATTTAAATTCGACCTGAACCAAGAAATGAACAAAACTGAAAACACTTTATTAAGAAAGCACAAAAATATTGATGTTTCTAACAAATTTTAATTTTTCTTAAATAATAATACATATTTTTTTCTTTTTTGGTTTAAAATATTAATTTCCTTTTAAACATATCTTTCAGAATTTTGATATGAAAATATATAATAATCAAGAACATCCAATTATTTTCTAAATAGCAATATTTTGAAAATGCTTTTCTTCACAAACCATGATAAAAAAAAAAGTTATTAAAAATGTTGCTATATGTATCCCTTTTTGCAGTAATAATTGCAACTTCAAAATTTAATTTCCCTTTAAAGTATCCTATGATAAATAAAAAAGAAGAGAAGCATACAAGTTATTATTTATAATCCACAATAATATTGATATATACACAATATTATTGAGTAGTCAAATAGCCGTTTAGGGAATACTGGAATTTTCATTATCAAGAGATGATAGGCCATCATATATTGTAACCTGGATTTTCCATATAAGAATTCATTCCTCAACTGGGCTGCAGATTTTTACATCACCTCTTACAAAACAATGATCTATTGTAAGGTAAATAGAGAGACATAGACTAAAGAGTTTGATCATTTACTCTTCATCTACAGTACATGGAGATTCTCCTTTAATACTTTTCAAAGTTCTATAACTTTTTCTCTGATGACACACTCTGGGTGTCAAGGTTGTATAAAACTATAATTCCAAGAAATAAAGCAATTTAGTCTAACATGAATACTTTAATAATAAATATAAATTTTTAATCAGTTTAGTTAAATTTTGTATGGAGGCCACTACAAATACTACTTTCTGTAGCCAGAACCAGTAGACAAATAAACAAATTTGAATAATTTTTTTAACCATCAGAATGCACAGAATTGGGACTTGAACAAAAAGGCATAAGGGAGAGACATTAGCAATATCATGAAAGAGAGTAAAAGTAATATCTGGCGAGGCAGGAGTGTAGCTATATGAATCATGTGAAAGTATCAAG